>PVHY01017625.1:0-30974 GCA_004024945.1 Uropsilus gracilis
CACACAGCTGTGTGTCCACAAGGGCATATTGTCCATGTGTGGTGAATCATACTGAATGACTAAACTGCTTGTTGAACAAGTGAATAATAAATTACTGATCCTAAATGTGCTCTAATCCAGCCAGTGTACTAGCGGTATAAGAAATCACTGAAAACATGAGAACCAACTTTTTCTAGAAAATCCATTAATGACCAGAATAGACCTTCGGGGATATTTTTGTGTGTTTTATATAATCATGGAGAATCGAGGTGGGTGATTAAAACATTCCTATCCTCCCCAACTCCTTTGAATTTAAATTCCCATCATTAACATTAAGTCAAAGTGGCTGGGATGCCTGGACGGCACAATTCATCTTTTTCCATTTTCTTATAATTGATCATCAGTGCAGTTTTTTATTTACCTAAGAAACAGGAATACAACTGGAATTCCAAGTTACTTTCGATTTACTGTATTTTTAGTAGCACACAGCATGCTTTAATGCCTTTTACCTTTAAAACACACCAGATCTTAATCCTTAAAATTATCAGTTGAGTCGGGTGCAGTGATGTGCACCTGTAATCCCAGCTACCTGGAGGCTGACTAGAAATCACTTGAGTTATGGGTTCGAGACAACCCTGGGCAACACAGCAAGAGCTAGTCTCTTAAAAAAAGTATCAGTTGATTTCTCTCCACTTTCACTGAAAAACATCAGAAAGAGCTGTGCAGTCGCGCCATCATCTCCACTGGCCGACTTTCCACTCACACTGCATGCTGCCCCACTCCGGCTTCTGCCTATGGCACCCCTGCTCCTCAAGGAGCCTTTCTGAGTCCCGAGATGGAAGACTTCTCACAGGACCTGTGGGCATCCTCTGTTGCATATGGAAGAAAATCCAACTCAAGTTGAGGCTGGCAAGTAGAAAGCTTTTTGTCTTGTTTCTCCTAATTTCCTCCTTCCACCTCCCTCTTCTCCAGGCATTAATCAGGCAATGAAGCAATCAAATTAGTCCTCTCTGTCTTTTCTGTCATTCATCTCCTTAGCTATATGTGTGATGTAAAGAGTCCTGGTCTCCTTTATAGAACATGAAATGTCAGCTATTCTGGCTTTTATTTCTAAGTGTTGTTCCTTGTTCTCAGAATATAGCTTTATATAATATCACATCTTGTCTCATTGATGCAGTATTTTGCCTTGTCTGAAAGTTGTTTTTTTTTCTGAATTAGTCCTTTTTTAAGAGTTACCCATGTTTTAGTCTCTGTCAATTGGGTAATTTTCTGAGAATCCCTGTATGATTCTAAGCAGTCTGTTTATATTCTGGAGAGGTCCTGGGACCTTAGTGAGGTAGAGGGGCAGACAGGGAAAAGCTGGTTGGCAGCTATGGGGTCAGTGATTGAAAGTCAGTTGTCACTGCTGGTGGGAATGCAAACTGGTCCAGTCACTATGGAAAACTGTGTAGAGGACCCTCAAACTACTGAAAATGGAATTACCATTCAATCCAGCAATCCCACTTCTAGGAATCTACCCAAAGGATAGAAAAACACTAATTCAAAAGGACACCTGTACTTGGATGTTTGTTGCAGCACTATGTACAATAGCCAGAATGTGGAAACAACCCAAATGCCCCCAAACACATGAATGGATCAGAAAGTTGTGATGTATGTTCACAATGCAGTATTATTCAGCAATCAAAAATGACAAATTTGAGGAATGTGTGATAACATGGATGGAGCTGGAAAGAATCATGTTAGCAGAAATAAGCCAGAAAGAAAAAGAGCAATACTGGATGATCTAAGCCATATGTGGGATATAGGGAAAACAAACAAAAGACAAGTAAAACTTAAAAATAGTTGTCAACAGAACTGAAGCATAGAGCAAGAGAGGGGGAGAAGGTAAAATCAGGGGAAGGGTGGCACAAGAGATTAAGATAATGGTTCATGGGTGACAAGGTGATGGTAGAACCCCCGGGTATATTAATTATGCAAAAAATACACACACGTGGAGAGTTGTCATTTGGTAAACCTCCATGCCTCTCCACTTCCTATCAACTTGTGCTGTTCTTTCCTCTGTGGCCATTCAGTTGCTCCGGGACACAAATAGATCTTCTGGAATCCTCTGGGGGTAAAGGCGCTGGTTGAGGGCCATCTCAGAACCAGGCAGAAGGAACTCAGAGCCTGAACCTGAGCATGACCAGCGTTTCCTCTGCCCTCTGCTAACTGGGTCAGATCTGTTGTTTGAGTCAGATCTTTTCTGGCCTTTTTTCTACAGAGAATGAACTCCAGTGTCTTCCCATAGGGAGGGAGGTCTGGGAGGTCTGTTGCTCCTGTTTCAGACTTTCCACCGCTCTCCTTTTCACTTAGATGTCACCCCTCCTTTCAGACAGTGCTACCCACGCAGTGTGGTCAGGGATCGCCTAGTTCCCAGCATCCCGGCTGCTCTCCATCAGTTTCCTCCTCCGCTTGGGTTGTCATCTGCACCTTACCTCCCAATCTGCTTTCAAATACTACATTTCTCATCCGTAGTTTTCTCCTCTTTGGCCCTTTTCTTCTGTCCGGTCCTGTCCGAGCTTTAGGAGGGAATATTTGTAAAAGTGTTTCAGACCATCCTACTTAACTGACAGTTTGTAGTGTTCTTTATAGTTTTAGATTTGTTTGATTCTTGAGGGTTGCGTTTCACATAAAGCCACCCTGAAGATAGAAATTTTGCATTTTCCAGTATTCCATTCCTTCATAAATGTAGACATAAAGTGATTTTTTAAATATGAAACTTTGATTACTGTTTAATACTCATTTTATGACATGAAATTACATTCCATAAAATAAAAAGATACATGATTACTGGACTATCTTTGCAGACTTTGCCCAAGAGTACTCTTTAACTAGTTGTCTCAGAAGTTCTTCTAAATCACTCAGTTCTTTGTAAAGATTTTTTTAATCACACCTTCAAGAGAATAGCTAACATTTAAATATATGCCACTCTTCTCTCATTTTAACCATACAACCACCATATGAGGTAGATATCACTGTCTCCATTTTACAGATGAACAAACTAATGTAGAAAACGATGGGCCTGAATTCACACACCTAGGTGTCTTTAGAATTGTTGCTCTTAATACGAATATGCTATTTCGAAATCTTATTTTATGATAGTCCAAAAGATTTTCTCCATCTATTTCACAAACTTATAAAAATACCTAGAGAAGGGGTGGCTAAGATGTACACACACACAGCCAATTACAAGTTGAAGACTATGAATCAGAAGTATGACATGAGTTGATTTTTCCATAAAAGCACTAAATTAGGTTCTGATTTTCTGCCAACTAATGAAAAAAGTGAAACATGTTGGATTTTATGTTCATTGTTTTAAAGCATACAAACTATTTTTGTGGAGAAAAATGTTTTTGGCAACTGAACTCTGGAAGCAATTTCTAGATTTCTAACAAAAGAACTGTAAGGGTTTTTTCAAAAAGGTTTTTTATTGTGAAATCATATTTATTCAGAAAAATTGAATATGAATGCAAAGCCTACAGAGTTATTTTCAAGTGAACCCCCACCCAGCTATCAACCTGATCAGAAAATGTACACTTCAGGCCCTACAAAAGCTCCATAGATATTCCTTTCTAATCACAGAGCTCTCCTTTTTCCAAAAGTGATCAGTCATAATCTTTCTAGTAATCATCTCCTTGATTTTTACTATTGATATTTCATTTTGCCTTTTGACTTTGTATGACTGAAATCATATAATCATGTCCTCCTTCTTAGTTCCTTTTGTTCAATTTCATATCAATGAGGATCATCCAAATTGTGTACCTATATTTTTCATTTTCTGTGTAGTACACAATGTGTAACTACACCACAGTTGAAGAAAACACAATTCTGTTCTTTAGTTGATGGACATTTGAGTTATTTTGGCTTTTGTCTCCTGTAAAGAATGCTACTGTAAGCATTCTTGTTTATGTCTTTTGATTCAAGTGCACACATATTTTAGTTGGGTGACAAGGTGAGCATATATCCAACTTTTGCAGATAATGCTGAGTAGTTTTTCAAATGAGTTATACCATTTATGCTAACACTAGTAATACATGAAAGTTGCTTTCTAAATCCTAACAACACTCAAAACTAGCGCTTTACTTTTACCTCTTCTTGATGATATAATGGCTTGAGGATATAATGGATGAAAATGAAATAGCTTTAATTTTTTTGTTGCTGATGAGGTAGAACTATATTTTTGTATACACATTAACCATTTTAACTTACTTCCGAGTTCCTTTTTTAGGTCTCATGCCTTTCTCCCCACTAGATGTCTTTTCATTCATTCAAAATTTAATTTTAACTAATCCTAGTATAGTTGATACTCAAATTTTGAATTTTACCAAACAAGTATTTTGTTTATTATTTATTTACTTTTAGTATCATACAACTTCAGTCATCTTTGTATGGCTGTATTCCCGTTGGGTATGCCCCCTTCTAACACTCCCCCAGCCCTCCCCGGTCACATTCCATCTCCTCTCGTTACTGTTCGCTGGTCCACGTTTAGTCCCTTTGTCTCTTTTTTTTGGACCAATGTCCTTACCCTGAGTGAGGATCTGTGTTCCTGGGGTGTGGTGGACTATGCTGCTCAAATTTCCAGTCTTAACTTGTATTGGGCAGCCTGTCTGGGCTCATTTCGAGTCCATCAGTGCCTGTTTCTTCTTGCAGGATGTCTGCTCCTTTTTGTTCTCAGTTCCTTTTATTATTGTTTTTTCCACCTTGTAGTTCTGGCCTCAGGCTGAGAAAGCCTGGTTCCTCTCTGTCTGTTGGGGAGTTCCTTTGAGGAGACAGATAGCAGCTGATGGTTGGTCTTTTACCAAACAATTATTATTACCAAACATCTTAATTCCTAGATTTACCTATATACAGTTGGATCTGCTACATAATCTTACCTGCTCAAAATGTATTTTTCTTTCCAATCTTTTGCCTTTCCTTTCTCTTGCTTAGTTGCAATGTTATTGTCTCTGATACAGTTGATGAAGTGATGGAGTGCATTCTTTAAGGAGTAATTTTTATGGACTTCTCAGTGCTTCAGGCTGAAAGTGATGAATGTTACTGTTGCTTTATTTCACTGGCTAGATCTAGTTTTATGGCTTATCTGTCAGTGTTCCAGAAAATGCAGGGCGAGTCAGTGGATCATCTGGTTAGCATGACTCTACCACACAAGGGCTTAGGAGGGCAAGGGCTTACCACCCACTAGGAGGGTGGCAAGTCCTCTTGAGGAGATAGAAACCTGGATGACGATGGATTGGTTTCTCAGGACTGCTGTAACGAGGCACCACAGACAGGCAGCTTAAATGAGAAATTTATTGTCTCACAGCTTTGGACTCTCGAAGTTTAAAATGAAGGTGTTGGCAAGTGTTGATTCGTTCGGAGGGCTGTGAGGGAAATGTCTGCCAAGGCATTGCTCCTTGGTTTTATACGGTCATCTTCACATCATCTCTTCATATCATCTTCCCTCTACACATACATAGATTCAAACATCCCCATTTTATAAAGCTACCAGTCACCTTTTGAACTGTGTGGACCCTTGGAGAGGAACTCCAGCTCACCCCCACCGCGGCCTAGGCTGCTGGTAGTAGGGGCAGGAGGGCAAGGGTGAGTCCTATGCCACCAGGACCTCAGGGACTCCAGGTCCAGGGATCTCAGGCTGGGGAAGCTGGCCTCTGCCTCCATGTGGTTGCGGCTTGGGGTTGGGGTGGGGGGGTGGGATTTAATCCAACCTCAACAGACCTGCACTAGGAATGAAAAAGCCAGTCTCTCCAGCTGCAGATATAATGCAGAGGCCCTGGATACACATCACCTGGGTGGGACAAGCACTGTGTTGGGAACCACTGAGACAGGAAGGTGACACCAGCAACTGAGGTGACCTGTCACAGATTTCTACCTGCACTGTCTATGGCACCGGGGATTCAAAGCCTGGGCCCACAGTAATGTGCAATGTGAAAAGGCTCCCTCCTTTGTCAATCAATGGGGGAAGAAAGCCACCACGAGTGGCTGTGGCCCCATGGCAGAACTGCTAACAAGAGTTTGACCAACTACTTGGGGAAGTCTGCCCTAGGAGGGAACATCTCACTGCCATCGGCTGGAGTTGCATTCCCAAACCCAGATATCAGAACCGTATGGCACAGAACCAGCTGCCTAACAGGTTCCCTATGTGCTCGGCCTGACTATCTGGCCTCAGCACTTCTGGAGATTCAAGCAGTCTTATCTGTTGCTGTCCAGGAGTGCATATGGAGAAACTCTTGATCAAGGAAAATTTTTAAGAAAGAAAAATACCAAAAGTACCAAGCTGTGATTTCAGGTAAAGTCAGTCACATGAAAAAAGTCGGAACCTCAGAAGCAACTTATTCTAAGATATGACTGAGTTACAGCAGATTGCTTTGAAGAACATCACGCACGCCAGCAACTGGTCAGTTGTTGGCTATTGTGACTGATTCAATTGTCAATTTCTGTTGCTGAGATAGAGCTAATGTGCAGTTAGATTGGGGAATATTCAACTGTCAATTTCTGTTGCTGAGATAGAGCTAATATGCAGTTAGATTAGGGAATCCAGTTTCCCACAACACAATTTCTCAAGGAGAGTCAGAGGAATATATGTTCTCCACCTATTTGTACATACACATGCAGGCCCCAGGGCAGTCTCCTAGTCTCAGTATTTGGTTTCTAGTCATGTTTCTGGAGCTAGAATGAGTCATTCCAAATGACTGTACCTAGGTTAGTTTCTTTCACCCTCAGTAAATTTACCCTCATAACCTTGTTGTACCCCCAGGTTATCTGAAGGCCTTTTATGTTGAAATAATATTAAATAATGCTGTATCCAGTTGTTGCAAATCAATGAGTAAGGCTTTAAGAAAAAGCCTTAAGCAACTACATTTACTGGCCAATTTCTGTCAGAAAAAGTTGCTACTAAGAACAATTAGAAAGTTTCTTGTTTCCAAGGACAGTGAGCTCCTTCCATCAAAAGATGTTTTGTATAATCAGATAATTGGTAGACTACAAGAAACTTTGTTTTTAATAAACATTTTCCAATGGAAAAGAAGTCTTAATAGAATTCAATCTTAGTTATTCCTAAAAGTTATGAAGATTCAGAATAAGAAACAATCTTCTGATATTTTTATGCTGATATTTACAGTATATAAATGTACTTTTAAGCTAGAAGAATAAACACCATCAAATGACTTGGGAGGGAAGAAAGTTCCCATCTGTAGTCAACATGGGCAGTTCTGATACCACCTTATTTAAGAAAACAGCAAAATATATACTATGGCTCTGGTAAAGTGATCTAGTTGGCAACAATATCCTGTAAATGTTTTAGGCCAAACCAATAACTTTAATGTGTAAAGGAAGACCCAAAGCTGCCAGGATCTTATCTGAGTAAGAGTTCAAGTGTTCCATCCCACTTGACCCAGCAAGCCCATTTTTTTTTTTTTTCCAGAGTAGGTCTCACTATTTTTGCCTGTGGAACCGCAGGCTCACGTTGCCCGGGGTACCATAGACTCAAGCAGTCCCCAGCCTCAGCTTCCCAGGTAGCTGGGATTACAGGTGTGTGCCACCACACCCAGCTGTATTTTTTTGGGCTGGGTCTTGCTACATGCCCCGGCAGGACGCGAACCGCAATCCCTGGCTCTGGCCATGGCTTCTTAGGCTGCTACTTACAGGCATGCACCACCATGTCTGGCCCCATTTCCTAAGAATTTAACAAAATTACTAATTCAAAATCCAGCACTATTTACAGTGGAAACAACCCAAATGCCCCCAAACAGATGAATCAAAAAGCTGTGGTGTATTTACACAATGGAATATTATTTAGCAATCAAAAACAATAAAACGACTCCATTTGTGGCAACATGGATGGAACTGAAAGGGATTATGCTAACTGAAATTAGAAGGAAAAAAAATACTGGGTGGTATCACTTATATATGAAATTAGATAAACAACAGGGCAAGAAATAGTAAAGCTAAAAGGTTGACATATATACATAATGAAACATCCAGCAAAGGGGAGAGAAGGGGAGGGGAAGAAAACAAAGGGAAACCGGTGATGGGTCACAAATGTCTATCTAGGCAAGTATATGGGTCAATGCCATATTTGGGACAGTTAACTCCAGTGCCTGTTCTGTTAGCAGTTCCAACAATTGTCAGAAAATAAACCATAAATTTGCTGTGATGCCCCACTCGCTGAAAGATAATTCTAAATATTTCTTGACTTTCTTCATACCTTTCTACATAGTCTCATGGTTCCAAAGGATCCCTACATCAATGATTCACATTTTCTAACCTGTTTATCTTCTCAACTAGATCTGTATGTATGCAGAACCTATGCCTAAACTCCAACATCCTACTAGAATTCTTCTCTTCCCTTTTTCAAGTGTGACCAACAACTTACTGTTCCCTCACAATTTGTATGTTGAAGTCCTATCAACCTCCACCCCTTTGAATGTGTCCTATTTGGTGCTTTTTATTATTTGGTCTTTACAGAGGTGATCCAGTTAAATAATGGACCCTAATCAAGTATGACTGGTAGCTTTATTTTTAATTTTGTAATTATCATACAATATTGGTCATGTTTGCAAGGTTGCATTATACGCTTATTCCTCACCCACCCCCTTTTCCCCCTTTCCCCCCTCTGGTCACTCCAACTCCTCTTGCTGCAAGCTGTTGGTCTATGTTTGGTCGGCTGATCTTTTCTTTTTCTAGAACTATGTCCTTTTTCCCTGTGTGCACGGAAAAAGGTGCAGGTTTAATTTTACCCTAGAAGGAAAGGCTTGGCAGTCTGAAATGAATGCTGAGTACTTCATTCAGTAGAGCTTAGTTTAAGGACCTTAAAGGATATGAAGGGTGAAGGTTGAAGATACTAAGAGAACAGGAGTTTTATAGCAAAGCTCTCTGCCACTTAATTTATTGTCCCTCATAATTTGGTGGCTAAATCCTTACCTTATACCTCAATTGATAACACAAGAAGATTAAAACAGACTGCAATTTTTTTTCACACCTCTGAGTTTTTTCAGTGTTCTGCTTAAGAATGCTGCTACACAGGGAGGGTTTTTTTAAAAAATTAATTTATTTATATATAAATTTCACATATTTGTGATCTCTGGGGTTCAGGCCCCCCAACCTCCCTGACCGTTCCCACCCTGTCCCCCCCCACCCCGTTGTGTACTTTAATTTGGTTGTTGGCTTGTTTTGACTCTTTTTCATCTAAGGAGGGTTTTCAATATTACTCACCTGTTTTCCAAATGAACACTCAATGGATGAATTTAGATGATCAATACAGGAAGAGAAGCATTTTAGAAAGTATCACATATAGGCTAAGAGGCATGAAAAAGCCATATAAAATGGAGAGAAGTGGGGTAAGGGCTTGGAGAAGAGACCAAAAGTCTGTCCACAGAAAGCTTTGGAGCTTTGGTGCATGCTTTCCTTAGCCAATATGGGAGGAACCTGAATCAGAAAGGTGCTCAGTGGCCTGAGTATACAGTTATACACAGCAATGGCCTAGAGCAGATGGGAGGAGGGAGAAAAAAAGGAGGAGGCAGTTATGAGCAGATGGGCCCATATGAACATGGTAGAGAATGGGCAATCAGCAACCTCTGACAAGTAGTCAAGTTTAGGGAAAGAGGACACAGCTGGTGAGCAAGTGTATCTTGCAAATAAGCAAGACAGTATCTTGCAAATAAGCAAGACAAGTGACCTGGAGAAAAGGTTACAGGTTTCTGGTGAGTAATCAAGTTGTGGGGTTCTAAGGGGTCTTCATGTAAAATGTGGCACAGGGAGAGAGTGCATGGGAAATAGTTAAATTTTGTTATCAATCAATGACTGTTAGCGTGTGATGGAAAGTTGACTTTTGCATCATCGAATTTTAAATTTCTTCCAAATAGCTCCCAGTGGCAAATAGAACAAACAGCTACTAGTACTCAATAAGTCAGGATAGATGACAGAATCACAAAAAAATGCCTAAGAAATTCTAGTCAGGCATAGAGTTCACCTGACCTAGCAATGATGACTAATCCAAAAGACAGGTTTATCCAGCATGCCAACCTAACCCCACACCATGATTTCCACGACTAAAGCGGATACTAGCGTTCTGCAGAAGTACTATCTTGAGAGCTGTACACTAAGGTATTGAAGGTTAATTAAAGATATTTTCTCAGTCTGGCTAAATCAACCCTCTCTGGTTAATCTCCAACTTAAATATTTGAAGAGAGAATATATGGAAATAAGCCCTTCCTTCGGTGAAATGACTTATTTCTTAACACAAATAATAGAGCTGCAAGAAAGTGCCAAAGTTCACCTCATTCAGTCTGTCATTCTGTAAATGAAGACTTGGGTACCAAAATATAAACCAGTCATTTAATGCCAGGATGTGGCTCTTCTCACGTCAAGACTAGCCAACCTAAAATGAAAAACCAGCAACAAAAAATTCATTATCATAAAGGGACAAAACCACTTTGAGCTGAGGGGTAGAGATGAGAACTGAAGCTTTTATTCTAAGGCTGGGCAGCGCGTGTGGGTGAAATGAAAGGCTGAAATGAAATGAAATGAAATGAAATGAAATGAAATGAAATGAAATGAAAGGCTGAAATGAAAGGCTGTCTGCCTGTACAACATCTTGAGTCTTGTGGGTAAGTTCTGCATGGTACCTGCTTTAAGAAAGGGCTCTAACCTGTTCCCTTTAAGAGTTAAGCTAAAACACTCCCTTGATTTACATACTCACAAATTAATATTACAATAAGTCACTTAAAGACTTTCCAATTCCTAAACTGAGGATATTTACAGAAATTGCATTACTAGCACAAATTGAAATATTTTATTATAAATAGTGGTTGGGAAGAGGAAGCAGCATAGGAGTAAATAGCCTCCAAATTCTGTTCAACATGTTTTAAGCAATGTACAATTTGCTATGATCCTGTTTAAAGTGACAGTATCTACCAGTGATATTTTAAAAAAACAAAATAGGTTAACTCAATAAATATCTTTTATTAAGGAAAAAAAAGGAATATTGTTAAGCACCAAAACTGTATGTAGTTACATTGCATGTATAAGAGAAAGGTGATTGCGATACTTGGTGTACAAGTACTTAACTCTGAAGTCATGAGTGTAAAAAACATGAAATACAAAGCAATACAGTAATTACAATGCAGAAAATTTGCACTACAGAGCAAAAGGCAACAATCAAAACAGTTATTGGAGAGTTCATAGTATTGCTATAAATGCTTGCTTAGTTTTTTCTTTGTACTTTTAATACTTTAAGAATGTTAATTGAGCATATTTAAGTATTGTAAATTTGCAAAAGTTGGCATTTACAATACATTGTACACATTGTCCATTTAATGTGATGGTGTTTACTACCCTTAAAAGCCAAGCACAGTGTGCTAGTGTTTTGCTTCTACCATTATAATATTGCACAAAGCTAGTAACTGGTGAATTGGTTTGCCATTAAAATTTTCATTTAACCAGAAAGGCTAAAAAACGTATCAGTTTCATTAGCCCTAGTGGGCTTTTTTTTTTCATGCAAAATTATCTCTAGCCTTCGATTTTTCATAAACTATATATTACGGTTTCACACTTGGTAAGACATACAGTACAATGAGAATTCAATGAGACAACAGGGAGCTGTCCAAATTGAAAAGTCAGAAGTCACTCTATGGGTTGTACTGTCTACCCTTCTTGGGTCACAAATGAAGGGAAATGCCATCTTGTGATTGAGACTTCTTAAAACCAACATAATTAGTATTGGGGAAAGCTTAGGATACCTTGTTACATTCTCTATTATTAACCATAGTACATGCAAGTTAAAAAAAAAAAATTTCCCTTGTTAAAACTGAACTGTGTAACCAACACCCATACCATATACCATCTGTTTACATATAAATATCACTTTCCATGGTGGTTCCTTTTCAATGTTAAATCCCCAAATTAAGCAACTTTTAGTTATGCCTGACCTAAAAACAAACCAAACTTTCATGACCTTCAAAATTAAGGTCTGACTGAGATTCAGTGTGAAACAAAATTGATAAAATATTTAATATGTCAACCTCAGAGGTATTTTATGTACATGCACCTTACAGTGGCATAATACATATGTTTGAAGGGAGATTGAATTCAACCAATTAAATTCATCAAATGTCAAGTTGTACATTTACTATGGAAAAACAAAATTTTAGAATGAGCACATTTTGAAATAACTCTGGGCAAACATTTGAAACACACACACGCACCACACATGGAGAGAAAGAGGAAGGAAAAGAGACAGAGAAAGAGAGAGAGAGAGAATAAGAATTCAGATTCCCCCTCACCTTTAAAAAACCTCTGTTTACATACATGATAGTTTAGGCAACAATATAAACTCATTTTGTAGGAAAAACTTTTAAATTAGACTATATTTATAGGATTAAAAAATACCATTGCTTCATTTTACAAAGCAATTAAGCGGAGACTCTTCTTTATGTGCTTTCATTAAAGAGTACTTTGCAGCAAAGTTCAAAAATAACTACTGAATTGTTCAGTAGTGCTAAATAAATGCAACATGCTCCAACAGTAAGGTGCTTCTACTTTCTTACCTCTCTTTCATCTGAAATAAAACTTGTTGGTCAATTCTCTAACAATCAGCTTAGTTCTCTTACTAAGCAATAAATGAGCAATAAAATGTTTCAAATGCAAGTTTAACTATAATTATTTAAATGCAGTGCAAGAATAAGGTGAAACGTGTTTAGGTTCCTGCTTTCATTATTAAATGGTTGCATTTTTAACAATGCCTCTGCCATGGATTTTAAATGCTTTACAGCTGTTCAAAAAGACTTTTCAGAAATAACTTGGTAAAATATATGAAATTTCAGTACCCTGATAGGACTTTTAAGGACCCACTAGTAGTGAAAAAACTTTTCTTAAGCTCAAAGCATTGACTTAAATTTTTATAAACACACTCAATAAATGCAATTTAAAAATGGAGTCTTAGGGAATGTATAAAATTAAATTAATTGTATACTGGTCCCATTTAAAGAGGATGCCAATAATTAATTTTTGTCCCACTATTTGAGTTTAATCTTAGTGTCTACTGCAGCCAAAGTGTTTACAATTTAAACACATCTGTGACAAAGTGGTCATGCCATATGTTATCAAATACTGCTACACAGATCATCTTTATAGAAAAAAGGATCTCCTGATCCCATTATACAGAGTACATCAAAGTGCTGAAAATGTTCTATGGTTTCATGTAATAAGAGCCCAATTCCCACTACAGAAATAGTACTTCCAATCAACTATTAAGGCAGTGTTCAAGAGAAACATTTCTATACAGAAATGTTTCTGTTCCACAACAAAAATCGAAGGGATGGCTGTTTTTAATCCAGCTCAGAAACTCAAAAAGCCTATCAAATAGATATCAAGTATACAAGACTACATACAGATCATATTTTAAAAATCCTCTTGAAACAGGCATTTTCTTATACTGTTATACAACAATACTATTAGCAATTTGAATCATTAGCAATACCTTTTCTATACAAGTTGAATTGGTTACATATACATAATTTTGTTTACATTGGGAGAAATGTTTAAAATTGATCTTCAAGTGAGCAGTAGTGATAACCTTAAAACATCCCCAGCAGATTACTATTTGTTTCCCTATTTTAAATGTATTGCAATTGAAACTAGATTGGTAAGTAAACTTCTAAACTGATTCCGCATAAGCAAGCGGCTGTTTGTGGATTCTTCATACAGGAATGCTGTATTAGCAGAAATATAACCATGAAATAACCTACAGAGTATAGCCAAGTTTGGAAAGGAAATTGTAATCATCTGTAAGAACTATCATAAGTAAATATATATAGAATTAATACTTAGCCCAAAATGCTCTTTTTCATTAGGGACAAGACAAAAGAGAAATTTAACCATGCTCATGTAAATTTTTGTTGGCTTCTGGAACAGGTTTAAAATGAACACAAGGGTTCAACTGGTATCTTGATGGCCAAGTAGACTATGGTTATTTGAAATTTTAACATTATTCGTGATTAACGCCAAAGGCTGATGACCTGCAGTAATTTGGAATATTGTTGGAAGTAGGAACCTGAATCTCAAGGCAAGGAAATGCATTTATTGGAGAAAGGTATTGATAGAGAATGAGCACAGCTGGCTACTATCAGGGCTTTTGCTTTGTTTAACCTACTTATCTTAAGTGTGGGATAACCTTTTGAAGTGCTACAGTGGTGTGTTCTAAAAAGGATGCTTGCACCCTGACAGGATTTACAGGGATATCTAATGCTCTCCATTATCCCCTAGCACTTTATTGCAACAGGCTCAGGTAAGTGAAGCTGTCTTTTAATGGACTCCCAGCAATAATGCTAACTGACTAGGCAGCAAATTTGTCCCCTTGACAATAAACTTATAAGTGCTTTTGTTTTTAACATTAGATCCTCCTACAATTTTTGAAATGAAATAAAAGCATCCAAAGGCATAATTAATACATGATTTTTTTTCAGAGTTTGCTAATTTGCTTTAAAATATTTATAATATATTAATCAAACCAATTGTTCTTTGGGTCATAAGCATGCTTTACTGATAGTGCATGAAAAATAACAGTCCCCCGCCCCAATTTGGGATAAAGATTACATTAATATTTTAGCTCTATTATTTCTAATCTTCCCAGGTAAGATATGGTGATAATATCAGAACAAAACCAAAGTTGTGAAAAAGCAGTGTAAAAACTCCTACTCTCATCAAGAAAAATATTACTAACATTTAAACAGAAAGACTGTTTTATATAATCGACTGCAAGAAAATTTTCTCCCATAGGTAAAGGCAGTGACATTTTAAGGTGACAAAGGTGTGAGCATTTCTATTTCTCCAGGAACCCCAATTCATGTACACAGATGACTTTTACCCTGGGACTGCTTTCTGATTCTAAATTAGAAAACTGCCTTCATAAGAAATAAAGTTCTTTTTGGTACTTCAGTCTTAAGTTCCCTTCATATAAAGGCCAATATCTGTCTTATGCAGAATTACACTCTACAGAGTACTGTAAATGGGGTCTGACACATCCACCTTCATTCAAACCAAAAGCAGTCTTGCTAAGAATTCCTAACAGCTCCTTTTAAACAAATGCATCCTTCAGGACTCCCTTTCAAGCAACAATCAGTACCCAGAGCTACAATCAAAACTTTAGTGACAAAAACAAAGGCTCTCACCCGGAAGTTCTAATTAAAGCATGTGAAGATGCTGAAATGTCAACAAAAGAGGCTTTTCTACTTGTCTAGCATTCTGCATATTTGTAGAGCACACCTTTTTTCCACTGTGGAGCATACAAATAAAAACTTAAATGATACATGATTAAAAGACTTATGATATGCATCCCTATTACTGAATCCTGAAATTTGATTCTCAATAGGAAAGTCATGTGGAGTTATAGTAATCAAGCAATAATTCAAACAAAAAGCTAAAAATAATTTGAAGTATCAAATTACAAAATATTGTATCTCATAAAACAAAGCTGCACATGAAATTCAAACAATTATAAATTCACAATTATGAAGAGCTATTTAAAAGCATGGAAATTTTTACTTTGAAACCTTACAAAGTGTAGGAGTGTGTGGCCATCTAAAAATATGCCTTGTATTATCTTGTGGTAAACACATTAATAGGCGTATATCCAATGTTATGTATCTTTTCAGATGCTGTTAAACAACCTTAGAAAATTCCTTTGGAGACGAGTAATATGGAAATGTTCAGTGCATTTCCATCTGATTTTAATTCCTGTCCTACAGCTAGCACAATAAACTTTTTCAGAGTGTCACATTATTTGTACAAGCTGATGTGGAAGAAGTTCTATACAGTCAAGCCAATCACTATTCAGTGTACTGAAAGATGGATTTCAAAGCAGTCCCAACACAGCTCACAGTAGATCTCTGTCTACCCAGTGTTCTTCCAACTCATAGTGACCCCTTCGTTAGCTGGCCACTACAAGGATTTAAGTGGGTGGACGGGAGGGGAAGGTGCTTAAAAAAACAGGAATCTCCAGAAGGTATTTTCTTTGTAGCAGTCATGAACATTGCACATCTAAAACTTAACCACAATCTATTGGAATAACTAGAAATGTAGTAACTTGCCAATTGTGCTTCTTTTTTCACACCACTGAGGCAATACATTTTGGGTCTAATGAAATCCAATTGTGGAACCAAACAATTAAAATTTTGTTTTCCAAAAGAATAAGAACCAATCTTCAACTGCAGGTATTTTTCTTCTTTAAGTCACCTGTTTATAAACAAAATAATATAGTATATTAAAAAGGATGATCTATTTATTAAAGATAGTGTGCAAACGTTCAGGATGAATAGAGTGGTGTATTCTTATAAATGGTTATTTATACTGATAGTTTACAGGAGACACTTGAAAAATAAAAGAGGGACAAACTTGTAGGTTTAAAGCAACAAAAGTTTTTCAAATGGCCCTGTAATCACCATTAAAAGATTGTATTTTAGATTCATTTTTACTTTTATTCCTTTAACATTTTAAGTCAAAAACTACATGCTAAAAAGGAAAATGCAATCTAAAATATTTGCCTCATCCACCATCAGTATAATATGAACTATTTATTAAATGCAATCTTTTAAATTCCTGACAACAATTTTTGTTATGGAGTCATTTAGAAGACAGGATCAGTACCGGGTCTTTTCACAGCTGCTTTTCCATAGCTTTTAACAATTCAAAACAGCTTTTGGATGTTATGAGCTTTATCTATCTATATGGAACAAGAGCATGCACATATGAAAGTCCTACTTTTCAGATAAAAGCTGTGATGCACATGAATAAAGTGCCAACTTATTATACTCTGCATCACATAAAACTATTGATACATGTGGACACTGGGCACTTGAAATTTATCTAGTGTGTTTAAGAAAATGATCTTTTAATTTGATTTAAAGTCTGGAGCAATATAAAAATTTTGTCCATTAAACACAATTTTATTGCTTTGGTAGGACATTTCACTTTAACAACTGAACACTGAAGTGTCTAAATTGAGATGTGCTACTAGTAAGTATAAAATACACACTAGATCAAAACAGTACAAATAAAGGGTAAATACATCAAGAGTATATTCCTAACATGTTTAATGATACTATTTTGGATATATCATGTGAAAGAAGTATTAACAAAATCAACTTCACCAATTCTTTTCTGCCTTTTAAATGACTATTAGAAAAATTTAAAATTCTATCCATGGCTCATGATGTATTCCTAAATAGATAGCACCATTTATACCTACTAAATATGTTTAAGAAGAGCCCATGGGAAACAAATTAGAAATTCAATTAAGTCCATAATATTTTCCTTACATTACTACTGCTGATGCTACTCTTGGGAAGTTTTTAGAGGAAGATGAGCCAGAAAAGAAGATCTTTACTTTTTCTTCATGAGATTCTGAAAAATGAGATTCTTTATACAAAAAAGTATGCAATTAATGATTTGAAATATACAATAAAATAATAAAAACTTCAAATTACAGTGTTTCTAGTCTTCTGATGAGAAGTACCTCAAAGTTCAGACCCTTTTAAAAATTAATTTCAGAAACACACACACAAAGCAGTGATAAATATTTTTCTTACCTCTGCTCATTAAACATGTAGGGATTGTAACTCGATTCTATGATTTGCTACCAGTGCAGGATACGCTATCTTTTAAAATGACTTTTCAAGTTACCCAAGCTCACATGTTTCCTCATAGTATTTTTCACTGTTTCTTTTACTACCACCCACACAAGTCATAAGAGTTAGCTAAGAAAAATAAAAGTTTTAGGGAATTTTCCAAGTGGTATTCATCATGGTTTATATTCTTACTATCCGATGTAAGGCCAAATAAATAGGCAAAAGTTATAGATAACATTTCAATCCTTGAATATGTGAAATGCTATACAACAATGTTTGATTGGATCTGGTGGGATGGGAGAGGAAAAGCAGAGATAGGCTGGTCTGAGTAGCTGCTGATGGCCAGGTACTCTGGGCCACCATAAAGAGCTGTAATGGAAGAATTAAATGCTCATGTTCTGTCTGTAAAGGCCCAGCTGTGGAACTAACCACTTAGCACTAAGATGGTAACTTAGGCTTAGCAGTTTCCTGAAAACTTAGAAGCAGGAGACAAAGTAATGGGCAGCAAGCATTACAGAATGGGAGACAATCTACAAATACCCAGTGTGAATGTTCCCAGACATACCTGAGTCTCCAGACACCTCACATACTGAGTTCACACTTGCCTTACTCCCCATAGTGTACAATAGGCTCAATTGGTTTGAAATTTTTTGGGGATCTAGTAACAGTAAGTCAAAGTGAATGATAATAGACCCTCTATAACAACAACAACAAACAATTGATACCAACAGACCTAAGATAGTATTAAAGGTAATGCACAGACATTTATCAAGAGAAATGTGTTTTTCCATTTTTCAGTTAATATACTGATTGGGACCAGTTACTAATGAAAAGGGCTTGGGTTAGTAGTATAATAGTTACATTTTCCCAATGAAGCAATTTCCAAAAACAACAGATAAATTTCTTTTTATCTGTAAAAAAAAGTAGTATTTTATTTGATAATTAATATCCAAAATAGTATCTTTCAACATATAATTGATATTAGAAGTTAATGACAGTTTATCTCTTTTGTATTAAGAGATATGAAAATCCAGATGTTTATCTACAGGTATTTATATCTTATCTTACTCATGATCCTGAAGGCCAGAAATCTGTATTTTTAAGCTCACTAGGTTAAATTTTGTGATCAGGTATGAAGACTCATTATGCTAATGAGTAAGATAATTATTTCTTTACTTACTCCAGGATTTTGGGTTGTCCCCACTTTTGGTGATTATTGGGAAGCTCATAGACACATATTCCATCAAGATGGCATAACAATGAATATGTTTGCATATCTTATATTTTGTAAAAGTTGTAACAGTTCCAGTATCATTACCAACTCTATGTATTATTTAATTTATAATGTTATTATATTCAGAATTATATAATTTAGCATAATTTGTGCCACATTACCATATAATTAGCTTATTAAAATGCAGTGAAGTAAAGCTCTCTATTACCTTAGAATGCCAAATGTGTAACCAATATCCACAGGTGTACTCATTGAGATATGTGCATGATTTTTATGTTAATTAAGTTTAAGTTACAATTTTATCTAGATTCTGCAGTAAATAGGATGAGCTTTAACATGATAAACCTTAGTTTATCAATACAACTTTTCAGCACTCATCTTAGAAAATTCCTTTGAGGGCTGCTAATAAGCCATCAATATGCATAAAAGCCTGTAACCAAAATATCTCAGCTAGAAAAAGTCTTCTGTTTTTTAAAGCTAGAATAACAATGTCACTTTCCTTTTACTTGTCATATAGCTATCTAAAGAAATTTTCAATGAGCAGGGTATTAAAACATAGTTAGCTAGCAATAATGCTGAAAGTGCTTTTCTTAATTATTGTTAAGTTTCTAGTAATTATGGAAATAAAGCCTGAGGTTTACAAACTTGTTATCCATGCTATAGTTGAGCTACATAGGAAATAATAATGCTCAGACTTAATAAAATGTAACAGACCTTATTTTCTGTATGAAAACTGTATTATGGAATGCTACTGAAGAAAATAAGACCATTTACTTGTCAGTTTTCCCAGTCTGTGCAAGGCAAAGCCTCTTCTTCATCCTCTGATTCAGGAGACGCTTCCTTGATTCTTCTTAGAGCTTCATGGATGCTCCTTGTTAGAGGGTCTGTGTCAGGTAGAAGTGTGAAGGATTCTCTCAAAACTTCCTTCTGTACCTTCTTCAATTTTACTCCTTTTCTTATTTGTGCCAAGATATTATTACTATCATCTTCATCAGGAAAAGGAGGCAGAGTTCGCTGTTCAACTTTTTTCAGGTGAAAACTACCACGCTTCAAGGAAGCTAGCACCTCATCCATGGGTGAGCTCACTTTTGAAAATGAGAAAGAACAATTACAGTTAGCATTACACTTAGACTAAACTATATAACCTTTAGACATCAGAACTGTAAGCCAAGGACACTGAAAAGTCCATCTACAAAATGGATCACAAATTCTGGACAAAAGGTTGTGAGATCACAGAAGTTCCTAACAATGCTTGTTTTAAAAAAAAAAAAAACTCCAAAACTGAAATTCTTAATCCTTTCCCATAGGTGAGAAGGAGTTAAGAGATTAGGAATTGGGAGGTGGTCTTTAGTATATCATAGATGAAACTTCCAAAGGATTTCTCTGAAGTACCAATCAAATGCAAAAAGTAATTGGGTCACACATTTAATCAAAAAAAATTAAATTTGGGCTCTTCATGGTTTTTTTTTTTTGTTTTTTTTTTTTTTAGTTGTCTACACATGAAATGCCGATTGGGTTTTGAAAGAAATATTTTACAGGATGGTTTCTCAGAATTAAAAACAACCAAACTAATTTATATACTGTTCACCCTATGCAAGCCAAAGCATCATTTAGGGACAGGATTATCCTGCTTTCAAAAATAGCTTTATAAGGCATATCTGACATACCATAAATTGTACACATTACTTGCTGTTCTTTGCTCTTCTTTATACAAAACAAAGCCAGGTCCTTGATAAATATTGGCTAGATGTCACATGGTCTTGCCAATGTCATCCTAGTGTGACAGTCCTGACCAGATTGCTTATCTTTTCTGATATGAATAACACTTTTTATTTGCAAAGTTTAAAACCAGACTTTCTAACACAAAAAGGGCCATTTACATGTATTACTAAGTAAAGCATCATTTCAGAAGAGACTTTTTTTAAAAGCAAGCCTGAAAGTTCATGTCTGTGTCTATGCACATTTCTTGATGTGGGGTGGTAAGAACTCAGTCCTGCCACAGCCTTAACAACCTGTTTGCTATTAAATAATGTTCAGAAATATAATATTTTAAATTCTGCAAGGTTCTATGAAATAAAATGTCCTATCAAATACTACTAGATTACTTTGTTTAATAGATGTGTCCAAACACATCTTAACCTACCTCTCCTCCTCTGTAAACCTTCAGCAGTCTTTTTGAGCTTCTTCCTTGCACTGACCAGCTGACTGCTGTCAAATAGATGGGGCGATGGAGCACTTGCAGACTTTGGGATCCTCTTCTCATTCCCCTCCACTGTAGGCAAACCTTTCTCCAGTGTCTCTGGTGCACTGTCCTTAGCAACAGGCAGTGGAGGTGGAGGTGGAGGTGGAGGTGGAGGTGGGGGAGGTGGAGGAGGAGGGGGAGGGGGTGTTGGAAGAGCAGGTGGTGGAAGTGGATCTACGGTAACAGAACCTGGATCAAGGTCAATATTATTCAAAAGTGGAAGAGATACAGGGGGAGGCAATTCAGAGGTAACACCACTAAGAGGTAATGAAGTGGCTTCAAGTTGTGCTAATGAAGTCTCAGGTGCTACAAGGCTTTGGGTATCTGTTGTCTGTGATGACCCAAGTTTGCCTTTTTCTTCTACCTCTTCACTTTTCTCTTCTACCTGTAGTACTCCTGGTAGAGAGTCGCACTGGTTCTCACTGGGTACAGGACTGGCTGCACTTCTTCTTCTTGCATGAGCCAGTCGCAATCTGGTTGATTTCAGAATAACTTGGCCAGGGTATTTCTAAGAAATCAGTAGTTATTATTACTGACTAAATTGTATTAAACAATTAATGAACAAATGACTGTTTTCTATCTCAAATGCAAGATGTTACTTTGGAACTTTTGTGACTTTTCAGGGAAAATTCTTTAATAAATCTATATGTAAAACCAGACTATAAAACAAGATGCCTTTCAAACTTTATCACCATATACTTTAAAGAAGTCCTGTCCCCTCGTATCTACTTAAGTGTTCAAAATTACATGATTTTCTGAAGTTCTATTACTGAAATTTATATAGTATGATAAGCTAAATATACACTTTTATCAGTTTTAAAAATATCATGAATAAATTATTAATTTAAATGAAAATAGTGATATAAAATATAAAACATAAGTTAGGGCAAACAAATATATGCTACAGATATATAGAAAGTTAAGAAACTACTATTAATTTTTACCTGCATTCTAAATGCTTACAGATAAAAATATTAAAACAATTTTCTTGCCAAAAGGTTACCTGACACTTAAAAAAAAAAAAACAACTCTGAAAACAATGTGTATTTTACAAGAGGAGGAGGGGGAATAAGCATTATTTTGGAGTACTGTCATATGCAACTCTGTCAATTACTGTAGTAAAATCAATTGCCCTAATACATCTAGTAGACAACCTTTACTCAACATAGGTTTTCCCCTTGCATTATGAAACCCCTTTTCCCTCCTTTCCCTACTTTTCACTATAAATACATGAAAGAAAGCATCCTTTGCTAAACTATGAAGTGATCCCTCTGCACAGATCCTGGTTCCTAAGCAGCTAAAACCATTCAGCTTAAGCACAGTTCCAAAGCACTATTTAATTTTGCCTGCTGTGATATCGGTATGTAGAGGCATGGGTTAGCCTGGTAGGTAAAAGAACTGTTCAAACATTTTTCATGTATGTTGATCTAGTATCATATATGCTGATCTAATTCAGTCACCGATCATTCTCTAAAAAGGAATTTTAGGAAAATTAAGGCTTGGCAGAGGCCCTGACCATTCTTCTTAAACTATACTAATGTGGTAAACAAATGACAATATTAATTCTGCAAACAACTAGATGTGATGTAATCCATAATCAAAATACTGATTAAAAACTTTTTTTAAATGACTGTCACAATAATTATAATTGTTTTCAGAATAAGGTTTTTATGCAAAGAAATCTTATAATAAGAATGTGTATGCAGTTCTGTTCAAAAAACAAACTGACCATACTTTTATTACCTGTTTAAAAGTTCGAAGTCTATCCAATGTCTTCTGTCTTTCTTGGCTAACCCAGGCACTTTTTCTTTCTTCTTCATCATGTAATTTTTCTCTTTTCTGGTAAAAAATGACCAGTTCCGTTATGATATGCCGCACCCAATTTATTAGGAATAAGGAAAAGATGGTTTTCCTAATATGTAAACTAAATAACTCCAATAATGATATATATGTCAAAACAAAATGTTCTAAGATATAACACAGTAGTTTTTAGTAGAACCATTTAAGAATTTACAACTATAATGCTGACAACAAATACTATTTCGGTTTTTTTGCACTTATTCATTAAAGATATTACTTTGTAAAATAAAATGAAATATTCTGTAAATTAGAAAATGTCTTATCTCTGGGATTCTGGCCTCAACAATTTTAGTATGAAATATTTGCAGTTATTATAGTCTCCTAGCTCAAATAAAGTCAGCAAATATTTAGTAATTTAGATATTACATACTTTCTAAATTTATAGCAATATAAATAGCAGGGAAAGAAACCCATCTCCAGCATTATACATGGATCATCTGGTTTAATATCATACCTTGTAGTTAGCAGATTTCTGTACAAAAATTGAACATTTTCCCTATGTTGTTGAATCACCTAAAATGCTAATTAAATCTCATTTAACAGAACAGATATGAAATACATGAAATATATTCCTACATAGATAAACAGGTTATGGCTTTATTTTCTGCTTTGACTGTTAGACCAGATAATTTTACATGGAGATGATGGTCTCCAATGTGTCATTAACCTATCTCATTCATCAGTTGGCCATTCAAATTTGGTAGTCCATATTCTTAGTCTATCACCTCTCTCTTCTCTCCCATATGTATTTCCCTGCACAAAACAGTTTGAATGTTACGGCTACATTTGCCTTGAAGGTAATATCAAAAATCTAATGGATGAATCTTCAGATTGGAAGCACATATCAAGTTTCAGGAAAACCCAATATATGATGATTACCTGGTAAAGTTACTAGATTCATCCATCAAAGAATAACTTTTATGTATATCTAGGATGTCAAATCTTTTAAGGAAGCAAGAGGAAAAAGGCCAGTAGGCCTTGGGTGTCTCCACTGCAATCTTTAAGGCTATAAGACAGTGTAAGCAGTATTTCAAAATTTTGATGCAGAGGGACTGTGACTATGCCTACGATATAGGCAAATTGAAGTTGAGGTATAAAGGAAACATCTACAGAACTCAGACATACAGCAATCATTCAACTTCTCTGATAAAACACCTTAATGGAATGTTACCAACTCTAAGATCAAAACAATCAATCAAAACAAGAACAATCAATCAAGAACAATCAAGAGCAATCAATCAAAACAAACCTAGGAATGAGGATGTTTTAAGAGGACTGGCACTAAACACTGAATCCATTTAAATATAAAACTGAACACAAATCTGGTAATTTAGTAACCCAATGAAATAAGTGAATCTTGGCTACATGAAACAAAAAATATAAGCGTTATATATCACTATATTTAGATTATAAAGGTTCTTAACCTATTGAAAAGTAGTAGGAAAGGGGAGTTGGAAAAAATACAATGGTGTAATTTCTTCATTTCAAAAACCAAACCTAAAGTTGCAATAATGCTAACAACTATGATCACAACCAACAATTGGTGTTCTCCCAAATCTCTTGTTATGGTCAAGAAGTTATCTAAATTAGTAGTTTTTTTAGATTCACTGAAGTCGCCCTAATAAAAGAAAGATCTATTTTGGCAGTAATTTTTTTCCTTGTGACTTTTTTCTGGATTGCTTTAACCCTTTATAGTGGTCATGTATGCCTTTTTATAAATATAAGGTTTTTTTTTACTTGTACATGAATGACTTAGAAATATTTTTAGAAGCTACTAAAAGTCACAATGCTCATAGCAGAATTTTTAAAGCAGTAATAAAGAAAAGAAGTTTAGAAAGTTTTTTAAAATGTAATTACATCATCAAGTTCATACAGACATTAAGTTAGTCAATGACTTTGGAAAAATAGTTAACAGGATTGTATTAGAAAACATGATTAGGTAATAGGATTGTATTAGAAAACATTAAGTAAAAAGCAAGAAAAAATTTTTAAGTTCATGGAATAAAAAAAGGAACACAGTGTGTTAAAATACCATCTAAGGAATGTTTCATGCAGAGTGAGAGGCAAATATGTTCTAGGTTGTGCAGGAGGCTAACTTCTGAATGCATGTAAGGAATGTACCACTTAAGGAAAAATTTACAAAATAACAGATCCTACATGAGGGGGGGAAATATATATATATATATAATATATAAATATAAATATAAATATATATATATATCTTCTAAGTAATGTAGTAGGGAAAAAGTTAAGGTAAAGAAATTGCATTTTTCATCAAGCATTTAGTGACTACCTATCAAATCAGGCAGTAGACTAAGCACTGACTAGAAAGGAAAGATAAAGATGTCTAAGTGGTGGGGAGAGGGAGTGGGCATGCTAAGTAGAGTTTTGTGCTATCAAGCACCAAGAAAGAAATCTGACAACTATGTTACATGTCCAAAAAAAAAAAAAAAGGAAAATTTAGCTACACACCTTACAATCTTCATAAATATTAACTCAAAGTGAACGCTAAGTCTAGATGTAAAATATAAAACTATAAAACTCCTAGAAAATAACAGAATAAAGTATATATGACCATGGTTGACTTTTTAGATATAGCACCAAACGTACAATCCATAAAAGAAAGAAGTGATATTGAACTTCATTAAAATGAAAATCATCTATTCTTCAAACTTAACAAGGAACCCAAATAAAAAAATAAAAGATCTGACAGACCCCTCATCAAAAAAAGATACAGAGATGGCAAATAAGCATTATGAGAAGATGCTTAATATACTCATTAGAGAATTGCAAACTAAAACAATCATGAGATACTATCTAAAGGATTGGCTAAAATCCAAAACAATGACAACACAAAATGATGGTGACGATGTAAGGTAATATGGACTTTCACACATTACTAGTAGAAATGCAAAATGGTAAAGCCACATTTGGAAGAGTTTGTCATTTTCCTACAAAATGAAATATACTTTTACCATATGATCCAGCAATTGTGCTCATTGGTATTTACCCAAATGAGTTGAAATACTTATGTGCACATAAAAATCTACATGAATGTTTATCATAGTGTGTTAGTCATAATTGTCAAAATTTTGAAGTTTAATCAAGAGCTCTCCCAATAGGTGAATGGATAAATAAAAAACTGTGAGACATCCACGCAGTATCATTCCATGTTAAAAAGAACTGATTAAGCCATAACAAGATGTAGAGGAACTTAAAATGAGTTATTACTAAGTAAAAGCAGCCAATCTAAAAAGATTATGAACTGCATGATCTCCATTATACATTCTAAAAAAAAGGCAAAACTATGGAGATAGTAAGAAAAGCAACACTCCCAGGGACTTTGGGGAGAGATGAAAGTGAAAAGGTGAAGGACTGGGAATTTCTAGGATGATGAAATATTTTATATGATATCATAATGGTAGATATATGTCACTATGTATTTACCAAACCATTATATATTTTACCACATACAGTATCGAGAAAGAACCCTACTCTACTATGGACTTAGGGCAACAATGATGAGTCACTTCATATCTGGATGGTAGGGGAAACTATGCCATTTATGTAGGTATATGGGAACTGTGTACTTTCTATTGAATTTTCCCTAAAGAATGAAATTTATACATGGTTAACTAATAGCTAACAATTATAACAGTTTCTTGTTCTCTACAGCTTTTATTCACTTTGAGACATGTACAAGTTGAGGTTTTGCTCTAAGTTTCCAGAGTTCAAACTTACCAGTTGCACTGTGTGATGGGTTCTATATTCATCTTCACTCCGAAGGCGCTGCTGGAATTTTTCATTGTGTTTTGCAATACAAATTTCCTAAAAATGCACAAAATGTGTTTTTAATGTAAATAAAACTAAGAAAGTCTTAAAACATCATACTAAGATTTATTTGATGTCTTAAAGTTTAATCTTAACCTATGCCTACATACAAAATATCATTTAAGCTGAAAAAGCCATATGAATAAATGACTTATAAATCTGTTTATATTACCACTTTGCTTAAAACTTTCCTATAACTACAATTCTTTCAGTTCAAAGTCCAGGCTTACTAGTGCATTATATAAACTTCCCATAACTCAGTCCCCTATGCCTTAGGAAGAACAGTGCCCTGAAGTACTATGCTGTTCTATGCTTATAACACACTTTTTCCCTGTTTGGAATTATGTATATACCATCAATCTGCCAAATTCCTATTTAGACTTTAAAAAATCCAGTCCAAATGCTTCCTCCTTCAAGAAGCCTTTCTTCACTTCCTTTTCTCTTGTTCAGGTATCAGGTGGCATCATATTCATCTGCTGACCTGGTTTCCCTTTTTTATAAAACTGGGAGGAGCAGGAACTGTGTTCTTGCTCATCTTTATATCTCAAGTCTAATGATATCCTTCAGTTGTTGAACTGAACTGAGTCATCTTTCAAAGTCTGATTTATAGTGTACTTTGAAAAAATGCTCTCAAAAACTTTCAGGTTTGCAAACTCCATCTAGTCATACAACCACTGACTACTAATGTATTTAAGAGAGCAATTACCTACAATGGTCTGAAAAAGGTAACTGAACAGGTAACTCTTAATTCCAGATGTGTGTTAGTGACAAATTGGGTTAGAATTATTAGATATGCATAAAGAAATAATGAATAAAAACAAGGTTTATAAATAAGATTATATATTCAGTAAATATTTCATCTATTTTACCTTTTTATTTCTGAGGTAGGCTTTCTTGGCTGAAACCCGTCCACGTCTTGCTTCTAGCTGGCGTGCTTTCTGCTGAAGTTTCTGTAGCTCTTCTCTCTGTAAGTGCACAGATGCTGCCATCGCTTCTTTCTCCAGCATGGCTTCCATGCTTTCATAAGTGTCATAGTACACCACTTCATCTCTCTTTTCTGTTACAGAATAGCAACAGAGGATGGTTAAGAGCAAGGACTGTGAAGCCAGACAGAATAGGGTTCTGAATCCAATTGCTGGCTCTATAACTTCGTAGGCAAAGCCACTACCTTTTGAGTGCCTTGGTAAAATAATGACTGAACAATACTCTTCATAGGGAAGTATGTGTGAGCAAACTGTCAAGCAATGCCTGGAAAAGTTAAGTGCTCAAGAAATGCTAAATATCACTCCCCTACCACAAAATTAAAAAAAAAGAAAAAGAAAAAATGAGCATCTAGATTCTGGAGGAAGCAATCTTCACCAAAAAAGTTTTTACAGGGATGTAACATATATTTCCATTGCTGAGCTGACTAAATTACTTGTTTGACTTTACTCCTTTCAAAGGGTTTTCATTATTTTTTTTAGAGCCTCCTCAGAAGAAACATGGCTGACATCCAAGTACATTTTAGCATGTATAAAACTTTAGTGGACTTAGATGGTTAAATGCACACCATACCTGATATAAGTCTTTTGATGCTTTCCAGTTGTGCTGTCAATAGTAACTCTTCACACTTCAAGATCTCAAACTGTACTTCATACAACTGAAGTTGCAAATCATAATAATCAGCTTCTAACTGATCTAATCGGGCTATGGCTTCTGTACCACCCTGTAAACTTTGCATCTGCAATGAAAAGAAGGATAACAACATTTCTGGTTTGTGAGGATTTGCAAAAAAATAAAGTCTGATTATAAATGAATATATCTGATAGGAAGTAATTATTCTAAAGAGGAAACTTCAAGGTCAAGAAATGAAGATTACTTATTTATTTTTTGAGACTAAGTCTTCAAGGTCAAGAAGTGAAGATTCTATTTATTGATTGGTTGATTAATTGATGGATTGATTGACTGAGACTAGGTCTCGCTATTTTTGCCTGTGAAACCTCAGGCTCATGTTGCCCGGGCTACCACAGACTCAAGTAATCCCCAGCCTCAGCTTCCCAGGTAGCTGGGACTACAGGCACGCGCCACCATGCCTAGCTATATTTTTTTGGAACCAGGTCTCGCCACATGTCCCCGGCAGGACTTGAACCGTGATCCCTGGCCCTGGCTGTGGCTTTCTAGGCTGCTGTTTCCAGGCATGCGCCACCATGCCTAGCAGATTTTTTTTCAAGACATAAAAACGGTAAGAATCAAAACCCCATTTTGTAAATGACTAGGAATAAATACAATGAAAATAAGCTTTCCCAAGTTTATATTATAGCTCCTTCATATTTAGGGTGATAACATATTCTATTTGTCCTGACATGAGATTAACGATATCCCATTTTATTCTCAAAAGTGGATGCTAAGTTTAAGTGATTATCCGGTTCATATAAGATATATGGAAAAGACTAGATTTTATTTAGAAGGGCAAAATTTGGTGAACCACATGTATCTAGGGCATTGTCTTGCTGGCCAGTCATAACCAGTCTCTCCAGTCTGATTCTCTGGTTAAGGAAGGAAGTAGAAAGTTCCGTGTTGACATACCTTTATCTGTCGCTGCCTCAACCACAGTAGAAAACTACTCTGTTCCTTGTCCAGGACCTATGTACTTTAAAACCACTTGAGATGCACAGTGGTAACAAAACACAGTCAATATCAAATATCAAACTGAGAAAAGATGTTTTCTTGTTAACAAATGACCTCCCCCCAATTCTCTAGTTAAGTTCTATTCAAAGCAATGGAGTCCAGGTGTGGCACTTCTTGGAAATAGGAACAAAACCTCACCAGAGGCAGAAGTACAGACAAGGGATCGGTTAAGTCTTAACTTCTGAGAAAACAATCAATAGGACAGTGGTAGATCTCAGAAAAAGTAAAAAGGCTGTAGGACCAGTACAGAGAAGACTTCAATGGGGGGATGAGCTATAAGGTAAAAGTTATAAGAAAGGGAAATCTGGGAGGGCAACCCCCACTCTCTGAGGTTTATCTAAATTTCACTGTGGATGTGAAATCTTCAGTGAATAGCGAGGAAAAGATATAAGGTTATGTTGCTCCAAATTCTTCCCTGTAACATCTGAAATTTTTATCTTGTTATTTTTCTCCTGTCATCTAACTCAGCTGACAGCCACACAACTACAGAGACAAAAATACAGGGTGGAAGGAATACTAATTCTTGACAATGATGTAGTATAGAAAAGGTAGGAACTATGAATGAGGCACATTAACTTTACCTGGGGACAGTGTTTCCCTGAGCAAGAAGCAAGTCTGGAAAAGCAAACTTATTGCTCAAAAAAGTAGACAGTCAAATGCAAATGAAAATTTGCTACTTGGAAATTTTACTAAGATGAACCTTTACTCTTCTGAACAAGTATTTGATATCAAGTTATCTAAACTCTAAGCTGTGGTTTTCCTAATGTAATTCAGGTAATACTAGAAACACTGAAGCAAGACCCAAGTCTCCAATTTTCACAAAAATTCTGACAAAAAAGAGGAATAATTTTCTAATAAGTATGGAAAAGAAAACAGAAAAGTGCTTTTACAATAAATCTAGCAAGAAAACTAAGTATCAACTGATATCCATTTACCTACAATGCTGCATCATAAACTAATAACCATACAGATGATCATTCTACATCAAGCTCTGTAATTTTCAGGTATACCTGTTTTGACTGTACTTTATTATGAAACCAGACATAAAGCAATCTACATAAACTAATGATGTCATTCTTCTGCTTTTCAGTCTACCATGGCAGAAAACTCCACAACAGGGAATGGAGCTTTGAAAAATTGAGCTTTTAGAGGAACTGAAGCTATCATTATATGCAGATGACATGATTCTATACATAGATGACCCCAAAAAATCCACAGAAAGATTGCTTGAAATAATAAACCAGTTCAGTAAGGTAGCTGGATACAAGATCAACACACAGAAGTCGGAAGCTTTCCTATACACCTAAAGTCAAAAAGAAGAAGAAGAAATACGAAAAAGCATCCCATTTACCATTGCACCAAAAAAAATAAAATACCTGGGAATAAACCTAACAAAAAACGTGAAAGAACTCTACAAAGAAAACTTTAGAAAACTACTAAAAGAGATAGAAGAAGACATAAAGAAATGGAAAGACATTCCCTGCTCATGGATTGGAAGGATAAA
>PVHY01017626.1:0-30967 GCA_004024945.1 Uropsilus gracilis
GACTGACCCTATTCAGGATGCAAGCCTGGGTTTGGGCCTCAGCAAATAGGCCCTTAGACTAACCCCTGCAGGTCCCAACCCCACACTTGTACTATGCACCCCGAAATGGGTAGCCTTCCTTCCTGCAAGTTACCTGGCACATAGCTGCTCTTAGTACTTGCTGCCCAGGAATCCCATTGCACAGAGCACTGCCAGAGAGAGAGTGCAATGAGGACCCCTGGCATAAACACAAGTGCGTTTTTCTGGGAAACCATTGCAAGTGAAAAGCCCATTCCTCTGACTTAAGTAAGGCTCCCTTTTCATGGTCAGATCCTCTGCCATCTGGTGAAGGCTGTGGTACTGCTTGATGGGAACTGGAGACAGTGAGGGTTGCACCAGGTTGTTCATCACCAAAGACCCTGAGAGTGCTAGGTTGCCCTCACCTGCAAGAAATTTCTCCTCCCTCTCCTGACCCCTCTGCCTGCACAAGCACTGAGGCAGAGGAGTGCCCGGCCACATTGCACAGTAAGTAGACAAAGTAGGGGACTGTGCAGGCACTTGACTTCAAAGCTTACTTGTTTGTGTCTTCTGGAGAGGGACTGACTTTTGGAAGGAAATTTCCTTAGCTGGGGAGAAGCAAGCCGTGAAGCTGCTGGGTTGGGGGATGTGTCCAAACACCCTCCCCCCTCCTCCATACAACCTGTGCCTCCAGGCAAGTAGAGAGTCCCAGCTGGCATGCTCACAGTGGGGACCAGGGCCTGTATCTGGATCAGACTGTGTGTGTTCTGCCCTGGCCCCTGGCAGCACCACTAGGCACCAGATCTCCCACTCCCCCACCTTGTTACCAAGCAGGCACATCTGAGTGAGCATACATGTTATCCCATGACTGTGCGCTTTGTTCTGAGAACAGTGTTGGAAACTCAGCAATAATTCTTCATGCAACCATAGTCTCCCCCTTTCGATTCCCTCCACCAATTCACAACATACCTTCTCTCCTTACATCTTCATCTTCTATTCCAACAGCCACAGACTGGGCCAATGATTTTGAGGGAAAGGGAAACCTTATATAAAACTTCCCTCCTATCAGGCCGGGCATGGTGGTGCATGCCTGTAAGTGGCAGCCTAAGAAGCCACAGCCGGGGCCAGGGATCACAGGTCGAGTCCCGCTGGAGCACGTAGCGAGACCTAGTCCCAAAAACATAGCTGGGCATGGTGGCACACACCTGTAATCCCAGCTACCTAGGAAGCTAAGGCTGAGGATTGCTTGAGTGTGTAGTACCCCAGGCAATGTGAGCCTGCAGTTCCACGGGCAAAAATAGCGAGACCTAGTCTAAAAATAAATAAATAAATAGAACTTCCCTCCTATCCACAAGTGATGTTAGATGCTCTGCCTTCTCTGTGATCACATATGGACAAACTGTCTACATCCCCATCGAAATCCAGCCCTAGAGTTGGGCATTATATGCCACCTCTCCTTGATGAAGTTGATGGTTCGGTGTGTGGCTGAGTGAGGCTCCTCGTGTCTTTATCATGTCATCAATTTAGTCTTCTTTGTTGAATGAGTCCCATTTATATTCAACTGTTACATAGACAAGAAGCAAACAGACAAAAAACCCTGCCTGAGTTGTATGGTCCCTCCAGCTGTTATCAACCAAGTTAGCACCACTTGTGCTCAGAAAACCAAAGACTGAACCACGAATTTATTTTAACAATGGAAACATTTTATTAGCAACTGGTGCATATCAGGACAACAGAGTCAGAGCTCAGAACAAGCTGCCTCCCCAAATGTCAAGTGAAAGAAGATTACATAAGAAAGAAAGGATGTGGGAATATGCAGGTGTAGGGAGAGTTTCTTCATTCTGAGGTCCTGGGGGCACAGGGCAGTCTAGGAGAAGTTAATCACTATTCTTTTGATAATATGTCTGCATTAGTTGCTCTCTTGTCTGTTATCAATTAGAAGGACTCTTGAGTGTTTGTCAGTACTGATATCAGCATCCTCAGAAGGAAAAGAAACATTTCATTGAGCATTAGGCCTAGCCTTGAGGAATGTATGACAGTGGCTTCTATGTTAGGGATTATTTCTGGTACAGGCACAATCACACATCTACTGCATCATCTTTTCTCCACTTGCTTGTTAAAACAAAGTTTCTCAAAATTCATTGACTATTTTTTAGATCTCCATTTCTTGATTTTCTTTCCACTTGAACTCACCTCAGTAGTATAATCAAGCTTTTTTTACTATCTTTCAGTGAAACTTTTCCTAAGGACCTGCGCATTGCCAAATCTAGTGACCTTACTTGATTATTAATGTTTGTTGGTCACTTCCTCCTGTTGCAATACTTTCTTCACTTGGTTTACAGGACATATTTATCTCTTGCCTCCCCTTCTGCCTCAGGATCTGATACTTCTGTGTTCTGTCCAGTTACTCACTGCACTAGAGCAATCTGTTTCAACACTTAAATTTATTCTCTTCCCTATTTATGCTCACTTCCTAAAGAATCATGCTTGTCCATCATTTTGATCATGTCCACACATTGGGATGTTACACATAAATTTTCAATGCCGGTCTTTTCTTTAAACCCCAGGCTCATGTATCCAGTTGCCTACTCAACTGGATATATGATATATCCAACTGGATATATCCTATCCAACTAGATAACTAATACATATCTCCATTTCAAATTTATACACTGAACTAAGTCTCTAAGTACCTGATTCCACTTCTTATCCAATCTACTCCTGTTATTTTCCCAATCTTTGAACTTTTTAGTGCTCACTTACTAACTTGATGATTTAAATTATTATTAGACAATTGTTTCTTTTATCTAATTCATTTAGGTTTTAAAATTCATTTATATTGCCACTTCTATTTAGTCTCTTAGTTTCTTCTCTATTGCTGCATGAAAAACATACAAAGCAGAGCCTTGATAGTCCTAGATAAAACAAAGAAGTATAGATGAGGATTAAAGCAGTATCAAGGAATTAGGAATTAAAATTTCAAATTGAGATTTAAGTGGACATAACATACTTGCCTCAATTCTCTGAATTGTAGTGACCTTTTGATCCCTAAGTTCAGGTCTCAAAACCATAAGACCTTCAGACACCCCCCCCCCACTGTTGCAACTCCATCTAAACAATCTACAAGCTGCAATCATAGAATGTGTTGCATTTTACCTCTGTGGAATTTTGAGGTTTTTGGGTTTTTTTTTTTCAGTTTCTGATCAAGATCTATTGGATATCGTCACCATTCACCTTGAAGAAGACTGGTTCAGGAAGTTACTGTCCCACTTTTCTCCAACATAAACAGGTACTACTCACATTTTCTTAGCAATGCCTTCCAGTGGAAATGTGAATGTTTTCAAAAAGAGATCAAAGTGGTGTGGGTATACTGCTCTCAAGGTCAGATTGGAAGATGAACCCTGATAACACCTTTGCCAAGGACATTCAGATTCTTAGTCCCTGACCAGCAAAGTGCTGTGAGATCTAATGATCCCAGACCACCTCTAATATTGTTTTGACAGTTAAGGCTTTGAAACTGGTTCACCTGTAACCACTGATCAGCAAGGTGGTTAACATTTCCAAGATACCGTCCTGGTTCTAGCATCCACATCCAATATGTAATGCTCCTAGGAACTTGAGAGTGTCCTGGAGCCACTCCTGATGACCACAGTGTGGTAACTGGAAAAGCACAGACCCAGAATTCAAGTGTAGACTATGTTTAGATTCAATATCCATTCTCTACTCTATCATGGATTTACCTACCAGTTACCCAGTCTGTCCCAGCATCCCTTCAGACTAGTATCCTACTGTCCTCCCTCACAGCCTAATTCATTTCTAACCCCAGAACAACTTTTTGGGGACATAGATCCTGTGTAGTGAAAGCTACCATTTATGGCTATATTGGTTTCCAGGTATGTTCATTTTACACTGTCTTCATTAAATAGCATTATCACGTAAAATTCTCTGTTCTCAGATCTATTTATTTGTAGCACTTTTTCACGGTAACCTTATTAGATCCTTTTATAGTTGATGTGCGTATTTGTAAGAGTTTCTTTATGTAACCTCCCAGTTGCTGTCATTACAACTGCCTCAGCAGGAAATATATGTTTTCTTTAGTCCTGTGACTAAGATGGATATTTTAAGTGTTCCTCCAGTATTCATTCTCTCCTTCACATCAAGCAGAGAGAAAAATCTAGAAATTACTGAGTGTTATTAATAACAATCAGATATTTATACCATTTTCACCAGATATTAGCTGCATTTTCTGATATATCAACCAATGCTTTAATAAAGTCATATTTAAAATAACACTTAGCATTTTGTTAAGCAAACAGCTCCATCAAAGGGATACTTAAACAAATGAGTAATAGATTATTGTATTCCTTTACAAGTGAGTAATAGATTATTGTATTCCTTTATACTGATTACTGGCTTGCAACAGACCCTCTCAAATTCTGTCAGTAGAAATGCAAAATGACATAAATCCATCAGGATTTTCTTCAGAATATATGTGTACTGCCTTAAAGTTTGATGTTTCATCCTATCCTATATATCATATATATATATATATATATATATATATATATATATAATCAAGGAAGTGATTCTAATAGTCATTCACAAGAAGTTTTTGCTTCTCTGTCTTTACACAGATATGAGCAGCAAAATTATTAAAACACACTCCAAAGCAGAAATGATAGAACACCTACAAAATGTGAGTATGTGGCTCCATCGAGTAGACAGTAGGAGCAAATAACGTGAGTGAGGTTCAAATTACGCTGAAGATGACTAGGAATAAAATTTATACTCAATGTGACTTCATTTTTCTTTTTCTTTCTTTCTTTCTTTTTTTTTTTTTTTGCTATAAAGTGTATTTTATATCCAGAAAATTCAAACAGATTGTATAGTGGAAAATATTCAGAATAAATAAAATTATAGAAGACATTTTGGAGCATAACCTAGTGTGTCCACATCTAAAAATGTGTTCCCAGGGAGCTACTGAGGAAAGAGCAGGCTACTGTAGGTTGGGAGGTAACACTTTTGATGAGAGTTAAAGAAACTTAAGCAGGGGTCACCATCATTGGGGTCACTAAAGAGAGAAATTTTTCACATTACTCTCCACTAAATCTCAAGTATTGTGGAGGTATTAGTCATGCTCAGTCATGTATGCAATCTAGGTAGTCTCAGCAAAACATTACACATTCAAGGCTATAGTTAATGAACATTCTTACAGCAGAGGATAAGAAGTCTTCAATTATTCCAGAATAAGCCTGTAACATGTTTGCAGGGAGAGAGAATGAGAAGCCTCCGGGGTCCAGCTAACTGGGCTAATTTAGTGGTTATTTTTGTCTTCCCCAAAGAAACAGAAATTATGTATTTGTTACCAGGGTTTGGAAGGAAAGATGAATGGACAGTGACTGAATACTAAGTATTGAATTGCTTTGAATGGTGGAAATATTCTGGAATTATGTAGTGGTAATTATTGCAGGTATTGTAAAAGTACTAAATGACATTTAATTTTTATAAGACAACATTATAATACCAAGATAACTACTAAATATCACAAAATTAAGATAAAAGAAATGTCAAAGGAACTAAAATGTTATGCTACAAGTATCTTTCACACAAAATAAGTATCCAATGAAGGAACTGAGACAAAAGACAAAATGTATAGAAAACAACTAGAAAAATGTATGACATAAATCCTCTTTTATCAGTAAGACTCCAGCTAAAAGAAAGGGATTAACATAATGGATAAAAAAAAGTACTGTACAATAATTTCACTTTAGATACAAAGATAATAGTAACCAAAATAGAGCTCAAAAAGTTATATTTACATAAAGTAGAATTTAATTCAAAATTGCATGACAGTACTAGATATTATATACTGATAAAAGAGACACTTATCAAGAAGATAGAAAATGTATAAATGTACCAAACAGAAGAGCTCTAAAATATATGAAGTAAAGAATGGAAGAACTGAAGGGAGAAATGGAGTGTTCTACAAAAATATAGGGAGAATTCAATAACCTACTTCTAATCCCAGATAAAATAATTAGGCAGAAGATAAATAATGCAGTAGAACATTTAAACAACACTATACATCAACTAGACCTGACACTTATATACAGAACACTTCACCCAATAATGAAATAATGCACACAGACATGAAGCATCTTCTATTATAATTCACATATTAGAATACAAAAGAAGTTCTGACATCTTTTTTTTCTTTTTCTTTTTTTTTTTTTTTGCATATTTTACAATATATGATTGTATAACTGCTGATCCCCATGGGAATACCCCTCCACACCACATCTCCCCTGGTCACTTTGCCTCCTTTCTTTTTGTTGTTTGTCCATGTTTAGCGCTTTAGTCTTTTTTGGATCTATTTCCTCATCCTTGGTGCGGGTGCGATTTCCCGGGACTTGGTAGAACGTGCTGTTTATCATTCCCGTACTGCTTTTGGAGCACCTTTGGCTTGTATGGTGGTTTCTTGTTTCTTGGCAGTTTGTGCCACATTTTGTTGCTCCTTCAGTCATGCTTCAGGTCTTTGGCTTTGGGGTCATGACTCCGCCGTATGTTTTGGAAGAGCAGATCCTCTAAGGGACAGCCATCAGCTGATGGTAAGTCTCCTCCCTTGGGGCTTTGCTGTGGGGCCTCTGCCATTAGACAAGCCTCTTTTTTTTTTTTTTTTTTTTTTTTGAGACTAGGTCTCGCTATTTTTGCCCATGGAACCGCAGGCTACCGTTGCCCGTAGTACCACAGACTCAAGCAATCCCCTGCTTCAGCTTCCCAAGTAGCTGGGATTACAGGCGTGCACCACCACGCCCAGCTATTTGGGGCTAGGTCTCCTGTGTTGTCCCGAGCAGGACTCAGACCGCGATCCCTAGCCCCAGCCGCTTCATAGGCTGAAGTTTACAGGCACCAGCCACCATGCCCGGCTTTCAACGGTATCTTCCCTCTAAACAAAGAGGGTGTGCAGTGCCCTTATTGACAGCTTCTCTGTGCCAGGTTTCTGTTCACAGCTCCTACGTGGCATTGTAGGCGTCATATTTTGTTTGTTCTCCCAGTTCAGTGCTATGTGGTGCTCGCCCTGTTCCCCTTGAGCCCTGCCCGGGTGGCACATTTTAAGGGACTTTCCTCCAGTACCTCACTCGTTTGGTTTCTGTGGATGAATAATTGTCTTAAGATATTATTCCTGATTAGGGCTCTCATGTTGAAACCATGAGGAGACTGTGGCAAACGTGTCCCCCCCATCCTCACCCCACCTGACCTCGAAAAGGCGAGTGGAGAGTGGAGCCGGTGCGTGCGGGACGCGGCCACCGCGCTGTTGTGGCGTGGCCACGGAGGGCGCGGACGCGGGCGCGCCATGGCCATCGTGGCGTGGCCACGCGAAACCCGTGCGCCGGTGGAGCCCGGAGGCTCCCGGGCTCGACCCCAGCCTCGCCCCACTCTCTCCAGTAGGTGGGCTCGAACTGGTGTGCCCCCGGGCTCAGCGGCCGCTGTCATAGCCCTGGGGACCGCACCAGCCAGGCCCAGCCTCTACCCCCCGCTGACCCCAGCCCCACCCCACCTGACCTCGAAAAGGCGAGTGGAGCCAGTTCAACCACAATAGAATGAAATTAAAAATGAACTGAAAGAAAAGTGGAAAATTCACAAATATATGCAATTTAAACAATGTACTAAAACAATAACTCAAAGAAGAAATCACAAGGGAAATCAGAAGACACAGATAATAAAAAAAATCAGATAAACAAAAAAAGGACAAAAATTTATGATGAAACAAAAACGGTCTTGAAACAGAAAGTGATTGTCGTAAATGCTTAAATTAGGAAAGATCTTGAACTATCAATATAACTTTAAATCTTTAGGTTATAGACAAAGAAGACCAAAGTAAACTGAAAACTATCCAAGGAGGGACTTAACAAATATCACAGTGAAAAACAGTATAAATATATGATGGATATAGGGGAAAACAAACAAATAAGAAAAAATGAAAACAACCAATGGGACTGAACCATGGAGCGAGAGAGGAGGAGGGGGAAGAAGGTGGGGGAGGTGAAGAGCACAAAAGATCAGGCTAGTTAACAAATGTTAGTGAAGTGGGAAAGCCCCGGGGTAAACACACACACACACACACACACACACACACACACACACACATTTACCAGATACTGGAAGAGAACAACGGGCCAAACAACCAACAACTGAACATCAACTTAACCAACCAACAAATTGCAGAAAAATGGGAGTGATTGGAGGGGGGATACAGAGGGGGGATATGGAGGCAGGCGGAGGGATCAATTAATGCACAATTGTGACAAATCAATAAAATGAATTTTAAAAAAAATTTAAAAAAGAAAAGAAAAAGAAAAACAGTATAAAAATTAACAAAATCACCATTTGGACAGTTTGGGCCCTTGGAGAGGGACCTCCAGGACACCCCTGCCATGGCCTAGGCCACTGATAGGGGTGGACGGGTAGGGTGAGTCCTATGTCTCAGGGGTCTCAGGAGCTCAGGGTCTCTGGTCCAGTGGTCTCAGACTGGGTGAGGCAGCCTCTGCCTCCACGTGGGTCAGAGATGGGGCTGGGCACGTCTTCTGGTTTGTGTGCTGCAGAAGGACCCCCTCTAGTTTACTTCAACCTCAATCAGACCTCCACTAGGAGTGAATAAAAACAATTCTCCAGCTGCAGACATAAAGGAGAGGAAAGGAAGTAATAACAGCTTTGGATATACTCACCACCTGGGAAGGACCCAAACAGAGCATGGTTGTAACTACTGAGAGAAGACCATGAGACTAACAATTGTGATGACCTGTCACAGATTTCTACCTGCATTATCTCCGGGACTGGGGAACCAAACCCCTGGTCCAGAGTTTTGTACAATGGAAGTGAGGCTCCCTCTGTTACCAATCAATGGGGGGAAGAGAGCTACAGAGACATGACTGTGGTCCCATTGCAGAATGCTAACCATCTGGGGAAGTCTGTCCCCAGCAGGGAACTTTTCCACTGTTGGTGGCTGGGAGTTGGGTTCCCAGCCCAAGATACCAGAAATATATGGCACAGAGCAGCACCATGTGACAGACACTGGAAAGGAGCCTAGAGAACTGCACCACACACCTGCCCTACAGGAGGTTCCTAATGTGCTTGGACTGAGCACTTGCCTCAGTTACTCCTGGAGATCTAAGCACCCTGGTCTGTTGTGATCCAGGAGTGCAAGTCTGCATTCAGGAAAAAGGACATTATTCCAGAAAAAGAAAAGACCATTGGGCCAAGAATGGACCAATGACTTGCAGTGGGAGGAGTTGGAATGACCGAAGTAGGGAGGGGGGAAGGGGGGAGTGTGGTGGGGGAATAGGGGTTCAATATGAAAGGGAGGCCCATACCTAAGGGGAACAATAACCATACAAATATGACCAATGTTATATGAAAATTACAATATAAAAATAATAACAAAAATAAGTAAAATTAAATATATTTATTTTTAAAATTAACAAATCAAAAATTGGTTCTTTAAAAAAATCAACAAAATTGACAAACTTAGTTAGGGTGGCTGGAAAAGAAGAGAAGAAAATTGAGATTACAAAATCAAGATTGAAAGAGAAGACATCAGTACTAACTTTACAGAAGTAAAAAGGAGTACGAAACAATAATATAAGCAAGTGTATGACAAAAAATTACATTACCTAGAAGATATGGGCAACTTTATAGAACTACATAAACTACTGAAACTGACTCAGAAGTAGAAATTTGATTAAAATCATTACAAATACCTTCCAAAAAGAAAAGCCCAGGATGAAAAGATTGTCCTTGATAACTCTACCCATTTAACAAAAAAATACCAACAAAAATAAGAGAGTTCCTTATTCAATTGATTCTATGAGGCTAATATTATCTTGATACCCAAACCAAAAAGACATCACAAGAAAACTATAGACCAATATCATTTATAATTATAAGTTTAAAATGCATGAAAAAAATACTAGCAAAGTGAATCTGGCAACACAAATAGAATTTACATACTATGATTGAGTTTAATTCAGTCTCTAATAATCCAACAGTGTAACTCAGCATATTGATATAATTGAGGACAAAATAAAACATAGCCCTCACAACAGATGCAATAGAAACATTTAACAAACTCCACAGTTCATAATAAAAAACATATTCAACAAACTAGAAATCAAGGAAATTTTCTCAATCATATGAAAATGATCTACCTAGCCAGGCATGGTGGCTCGTGCCTGTAAGTTTCAGCCTATGAAGTGGCTGGGGCTAGAGATCGTGGTTCGAGTCCTGCTCGGGGCAACACAGCGAGACCTAGTCCCCAAAAATAGCTGAGCATGGTGGCACGTGCCTGTAATCCCAGCTACTTGGGAAGCTGAGGCTGGGGATTGCTTGAGTTCGTGGTACCCCAGGCAACATGAGCCTGCGGTTCTATGGGCAAAAATAGCAAGACCTAGTCTCAAAAAAAAATTTATCTACCTAAATATACAACTAACATACTTAATGCTCAAAGTTTGAAAATTTTCCCACATAATATCTGAAGACAAAGTTTTAGTCATTTATATTTATATTGGACTGGGATTTCTAACTAGGTCAATAAGGATTTTAAAAAGTTAAAAGCATACTGATTGCAGAGGAAGAAGTAAAACTCTGTGTGAAAATAACATGATTTTGTGCATAGAAAATCTTAAGACAGACACAAAAAATCCTATTAATGCTAACAATAGGTCAGAAAATTTGAAGACTATTACATTAGTATAAAAGTCACTTGTATTTTGAAGACTATAAATGAACAGTCAAAAAAATGAAAGAAACAATTTCACTTGCAAAAATATTAAATAGACCAAAGTACTTAGAATAAATTTAACAGAACACAAAATAAGTGGAAAATGTTCACATTGGAAACAACAAACCATTGCTGAAAAAAGAATGAGAACCACCAGCATGGCACAAATTGGTTCAAGCCCAAGTTCAGACCGTATAAGGTCCCATGAGGCAGCAGTGACCCCCAGGCTCCCCCCCAAGCTTGCCCTCATAAAGAAATTCTAAGAACTCAGAGAAGATGCAGAAAAGAAGATTAAAGATATACAAGAAAATTCATGAAAACAAATGAATCTCCTAATAAAAAAATCCCAACACCAAAACCTTTCATTAGTAGAGAAAAATGCTCTTGGTTCATTATCTGCTTACAAACAAATCTATGATGAAAGAAAGAAACTAATTAAACCATCATGGACATATTTCTGTAAGGGGCATCACTTCCTCTTAAGAAGGTGCAGGCAGGACCTTCAAGACATATTCAGAAGAAGGCATTATTATCATACAGCTAGAAGTTATCACCACTGGACACCCTTCAGTGAGATGATATGTAGATGTGGAAAAGAATTATATTGTGTAGGCCAGGGTTAATGTGCATTTATGTACTAATTTTTTGAGGTTCCTTGGTTTTTTTTAAAACTGTATTATTTATTTTGGCCGGGCACAGTGGCTCATGCCTGTAAGCTTCAGCCTATGAAGCGTCCGGGGCAAAGGATCGCGGTTCGAGTCCCGCCTGGGGCCCGTAGGGAGCCCTAGTTCCAAAAACTAGCTGGACGTGGTGGCGCATGCCTGTAATCCCAGCTACCTGGGAAGCTGAGGTTGGGGATTGCTTAAGTCCGTGGTACCCCAGGCAACGTGAGCCTGCGGTTCCATGGGCAAAAATAGCAAGACCTAGTCTCAAAAAAAAAAAATTATATTATTTATTTTATTTTACATTGCTGTCTACAACTGGGTTTTCCCATCACCTTATCACCCATGAATCATTGTCTTAGTCTTTTGTGCCCCTCTCACCACCGATTTCCCCCCTCCTCCTCTCATGCTGTATGCTCCAATTTTGCTGAAAATTACTTTTAAATTTATCTTGTCTGTTTGTTTTCCCTTTATCCCTCATATAAGTGAGACCACCAGTATTTCTCTTATTCTTGCTGGCTTGTTTCTACTAGCATGATTCCTTCTAGCTCCATCCATATTGCTGCAAATGACATAAGTTTGTTTTTTTGATGATGAACAGTATTCCATCGTGTACATATATCACAGCTTTCTGTACCATTTCTCTATTTGGGGGCATTTGTGTTGCTTCTATATCCTAGCTACTGTAAATAGTACTGCAATAAACGTCTGGGTACAGGTGTCTTTTTGGATTGTAGTTTTTGTAATCTTTGGGTAGATTCCTAGAAGTGGGATCCTTGGATCAAATGGGAGTTCCATTTTCAGTCCTCCACACAGCTTTCCATAGTGGCTGGACCAGTTTGCATTCCCACCAGCAGTGTAAAAATGTCCCTCTTCTTCCACATCCACACCGGCAGTTGATGTCCAATTTTTTGTTATGGGCCATTCTTACTGGTGTAAGATGGTATCTCATTGTGGTTTTGACTTGCATTTCCCTGATTATTAGTGATGTTGAACATTTTTTCATATGCCTATTGACCATTTGTATTTTTTTTTTTGGAGAAGTGTCTTTTTAGATTTTCTCCCCATTTTTTGACGGGGCTTGTTGTCTTATTTTTGCTAAGTTGTGTGAGTTCTTTGTGGATCTTTGTTATCAGGTCCTTATCACTTGTGTGTAGGGCGAAGATATTTTCCCATTCAGTTGGGTTTCTTTTTGTTTTGGTTAATGTCTCTTTTGTTGTACAGAGGCTTTTTAGTTTGATGTAGTCCCAGCTGTTTATGTTTTCCTTCATTTTTAAACATGTGTAGATGTGTACTGCAAGTAGTTTCCGAAGTGTCAGTTTTGCAGTATTTTGCCCATATTTCCTTCTATGTACTTTATGGTTTCAGGTCTTACATCCAAGTTTTTTATCCATTGTGAGCTGGTTTTTGTACATGGTGTGAAGGAATGGTCTAGATTCATTTTTGTGCATGCAGCGTTCGAATTTCCCCAGTTTCACCTTTTATTGAAGAGACTGTTCTTGTTCCACAACATGATTTTAGCCACTTTGTTGAAAATTAGTTGATCATACATATGTGGCTTTATTTCTGGGCATTCAATTCTGTTCCATTCATCTCTGTGTGTGTTTTCATGCCAATACTATGCTGTTTTAATTATTGTGGCTTTGTAATATAATTTGAAGTCTGGTAGTGAAATATCTCATTTCTCTCTCTCTCTCTCTCTCTCGGTCAGGAGTGCTTTGGCTAGCCGTGGTCTTTTATATTTCATATAGATTTTAGTAATTTTTCTATATCTCTTTTTTTATTTTTATTTTTTTTTGAGACTAGGTCTCACTATTTTTGCCTGTGGAACTGCAGGCTCCCATTGCCCATGGTACCACAGACTCAAGCAATCCCTAACCTCAGCTTCCCAGGTAGCTGGGATTACAGGCGTGCGCCACCATGACCAGCTAGTTTTTGGGACTAGGTCTGGCTATGTTGCCCCGAGCGAGACTCAGACCGCAATCCCTAGCCCCAGCTGCTTCATAGGCTGAAGCTTACAGGCACGAGCCACCGTGCTCAGCTTGCTCTATCTCTTTAAAGAATGACATTGTATTTTTATTGGGATCACATTGACTCTGTAGATTGCTTTTGGCAATATGACCATTTTGATGATGTTAATTCTTCCAATCCATGAGCAGGGAATATGTTTCCGTTTCTTTAAGTCTACTTCTATTTCTTTTAACAATGTTTTACAGTTTTCTTTGTATAGGTCTTTCACTTCTTTTGTTAGGTTTATTCCCAGGTATTTAATTTTCATTGGTGCAATGGTGGGTGGAGTGGTTTTTTAAATTTCTTCTTCTTTTGTCTGGTTTTTTGCATATAAGAAGACTACTGACTTTTATGTTGATTTTGTAGCCAGCTACCTTACTTTTATTTTATTTCAATTAGTTTTATTATTTATTTCAAGTAGTTTTTTCTGTGGATTTTTGGGGTTCTCTACATAAAGTATCACATCATCTGCATATAATAATGGCTTCATTTCTTCTTTCCTTATTTGTATTCCTTTTATATCTTTCTTTTGTCTAATTGCCCTAGCTAAGATCTCCAGCACTATGTTGAAAAGTAGTGGTGAGGGAATCCTTGCCTGGTTCCAGATCTTAATTGAAATCATTTTAGTTTTTCCCCACTGGGAATATTTGCTGTGGGTTTGTCATAGATGGCTTTTATTATGTTGAGGTATGTTCCTTTTATTCCATTTTTAAGGACTTTCATCATGAATGGATGTTGAGCTTTGTTGAATGCTTTTTCTGCATCTAATGATATGATCATATGGTTTTTGGTTTTCTCCTTGTTGATGTGCTGGATTATATTGATTGATTTTCAGATGTTGAACCATCCCATGTGCTGCTGGGATGAATCCCACTTGGTTATGGTGAATAATCCTTTTAATACATTGCTGAGTTCAATTTGCCAGGGTTTTATTTAGAATTTTTGCATCTGTGTTCATTCGAGAGATTGCCCTATAGTTTTGTTTCTTTGTGCTATCTTTATTTGGTTTTGGTATTAGTGTAATGTTTGCTTCATAGACTATATTTGGCAGTTTTCCTTCTTTCTCAATTTTTTGGAAGAGTTTTAGTAACACAGGTGTTATTTCATCTTTGAATGTTTAGTAGAATATATTTGTGAAACTATCTGGTCTTGACCTCTTGTTTTTAGGGAGAGTTTTGATGAATACTTCAATTTCACTGCTTGTGATTGGCCTGTTTAACTCTTCTATTTCTTCTTTGTTCAACGTTGAGTGACTGTGTAGTTCTAAGAATTTATCCATTTCATTCAGGTTGTTGTATTTGTTTGCATAAAGATGTGCATAGTGTGGTCTGATTATTCTTTCAATTTCTGCTTTGACAGTTGTAATTTCTCCTCTTTTGTTTGTGATCCTGTTTATTTGCATGTCCTCCCTCTTTGCTTTGTGAGCCTTGCTAGGGCTTTATCAATTTTATTTATTTTTTCAAAGGTCTGGCTTTTGGCTTTGTTCATCTTCTGAATTATCTTTTTGATTTCTAGATTATTTATTTCTTCTTTATTTTTATTATTTCTTGTCTTCTGTTGGGTTTTTGTTGTTGTTCCTTTTCTAGTTCCTCAAGTTGGGAGATCTTGCTATTTCTTTGGTTTGTTTCTTGCTTTTTGATATGAGCCTGTATTACTATGAACCTTCCTCTTAATACTCCTTTTTCTGAGTCTCATATATTTCAGAATGTTGTGTCATCTTTACCGTTTGTTTCTATGTAAGTTTTGATTTCTGTGATTTCTCATTTACCCATTGGTCTTCCAGTAGCATGTTGTTCAGTCTCCATGTAGTGTACACTTTCCTTATTTTCTTTTTGTTGTTGATTTCCAGATCAATACCTTTATGGTCAGACAAAAAAGTTGATATTATTTTAATTTTTGTGCATTTATTCATGTATGCCTTATGGTCTAATATATGGTTGATTTTGGAGAATGATCCATGTGCATTTAAGAAGAAAGTGTATTCTTTTCCTTGGAGGTGCAGTGTCCTATAGATATCTATTAGATCCATTTGGTCTAGATCTTCCTTTAAGGCTTTAGAATCCTTGGGTAGTAATTTCTGTTTCATTGATCAGTCCTTTAGTGAGAGTGGAGTGTTAAAGTTTCTTACCACATACGTATCTTCATCAGTGTTTGCTTTCAGTTCCTCTAGTAGTTGTCTTATAAATTTTGGTGCTCCCTCATTTGATGAATATATGTTCATAATTGTAATGTCTTTCTGGAGTATTAACCTGTTTATCATTATATAGTGACCTTTCTTGTTTTTTATTACTTTTCTTAACTCAAAGTCTGCTTTTTCTATTCTAAGAATGGCTACTCCTGTCTTCTTTTGCTTGAAAGATTATTTTCCAGCCTTTTGCTTTTAGTTTGTGCTTATCTTTGGAGTTCACATGTGTTTCCTGGAGGCAGCAGAATGTTGAGTTCTGTTTTTGGATCCAGTCTGTTACTCCGTGTCTTTTGATTGTTGAGTTTAGACCATTAACTTTAAAAGTGATTATTGATATTTGAGAATATGAAGTTGGGATGTTTTTGGTGGTCATTTTGGAGTTACATTTATTTCCTTGTTTAGTTTTTCCTGTTTATTCTTCTGTTGGCTTTGGTCTTAAGGCTTCTTGTAGTATTTCTTGGAGTGGGTGGTGAATTTCTGAAGAATTTTTTGTCTTTAAAGAGTCTTATTTTTCCATCATAAAGGAAAGAGATCTTCACAGGGTATAGTATTCTTGACTGGCATTCATTTTCTTGGAGTCTTTTAAATATGTGACTCCAGTTTCTTCTTGCCTGAAGTGTTTCATCAGAGAAGTCTGAGGTCAGTCTGGTACATTTTCCCTCATATGTTATCTGTTTCCTTTCTCTTGTCAGTTTCATTATTTTTTCCTTATCTTGGACTCTTGGAAGTTCTATAATTATGTCTTGCCATGTTTTCTTTTTCTTTCATTAAAGTAGTCTGGAGTTCTCCTGACTTCCTGTATATCTATTTTTATTTCTCTCTTCAGGTTAGGAAAATTCTCCTCCATTATTTCTTTAAATAGAATATCAGTCCCCTTGAGTTCTTCTCCTTCTGGGATTCCAGTTACTATTATATTTCCTTTCTTTAAGGAATCTGAAAGATCTCTGAGTTTCCCTTCTATCTTCTTCCTTTGTATTTCTCTTACTTTTTCTTCATTGGACCTTTTAATTTCAGTGTCTTCAAGATTACTACTTCGTTCTTCTATTTCTTCTAATCTATTTTCATGGATGTTCCCCTGCATTTTTAATCTCCTCTAGTGCTCTTTTTATATCCTGGGTTTCTATCTGTCTCTTTCTTAGGCATTCATTCTCTTTCCTCAGTTCTTCAATTGTGTTATCTCTCTGCATGCGTTTATCTTTGTATATTTCTAATTCCATGCATTTTTGTCATTTCGAGTTTGAGCTCTTTTCTTAACTCTTTGAATGCTTTTGTCATCCTGAGTTTGAATTCCTTCTCTGACAGATATGTCATTTCTTCTAAATCGTTGTTTTTAGGTTCTGGGGATTGCCTCTTCTTTGCTGGTGAATTAGTTCCTGAAGAGCTTGCTTGAATGTTAGCAGTGTTTCTTTTTTCTGTTGTTTGTTTTTGGATTGTATCTATGTGATGGGCCACTGTGGCACTTGTATGGGTAGGCATGGTTATTAACGTACTTTACAAGCTTGTGATTACTTCTGGTTTTGTTTCTGTGTTGCTGTGGTGGTTTGCTTCCTTCCTTCTGTTCCTTTTTGTGTATGTTTCCTTGATAGTATCCCCCTAGGAATTTTTTTTTTTGGCAGATAGCAGGTCTCAGGTTTTTTACTTACTTATCATTATTATTATTATTTGTCCCCTTTTTGCTGCTGTATTTTTTGAAGTCTTGTGTTTTGGTTTTCTTTAGTTTTTTTTTTTTTTTAAATCTGTGCCAGCACCATGATAGTGGCACTGGCACCTGGCACTTGGGATAGGTACACCACTTCCCATATCTCCCCTGAGGGAGTTGGGTGTTTTAAAGTACTGGAGTGGGTGAAGGTGTCCAAACGGGCAGTGGGGGGACGAAGCCAACACGCTGGGAATGGGTGCCAAGGGCCCAGGGTAGGCATGTCACTTCCTGTCTCACCTGAGAGAGCTGAGCATTTTAAAGTTCTGGGGCAGGTGGAGCTGTCGAAGTGGGCAGTAGGGGGGGGCAAAGCCAACATGCTGTCAATGGGCACCCGGGGCTTAGGACACACATGTCACTTCCCATCTCTCACCTGAGGGAGTTCTATGTGTTAGTTTTTGACATAGAAAGCTAGAAAACAAAAAAAAAATAGTAAAAGAATTTTAAAAAAGAAAAAGCTTATAGGGCAAGGATAGAAAGAAAATATTTTTATAAATCGTGCAATATATTTTTAAGTGTCCTTACAAAAAGAGTCAAAAATTTTTTTAAAATTGAGTTTATAAAGTAAAAGATAAGTTCAGTAGGTTAAGGTTAATATATTATTGAAGAAAAAAACTAAACTAAATTTAACATAGCTTCCATGTATAGTGTCATACACAGTCATATACAGTAATGACTTACAGTATATACAGTAATGACAGGCTTTCACATGCACTCACCACTCTCTCCCTGACTCACCAAGAGCACCTTTCATTCCTGCAAACCCTATTCATGGTATATACCCTGTGGAGAAGCACCATTTTTAAAATCCTTTATATCATAGTTTTATTGTACCTTTTATCTGTCTAAATATATTTACACATACAAATACTATTGTGTTATAATTGTCAACAGTATTCATATTGTAAAATGCTATACAGGTTTGTAGCCTAGAAGCAGTAGACTTTCACAGTCAGCCTTGGTGTGTCATAGGCTATACCATCTAAATTTGTGTAAGTTTAGTTTTTGATGTTTGCTCAACAAAAATGATGCATTCCCACCATTATGTGACATATGTATTTATTCCCACCATTATGTGGGAATTCCCACCATTATGTGACACATATTCCCATCATTATGTGATGACACATGTATTTAAAATTCTTTAAAAACAAATTGTCAACCATGAATACTACATCTGTCAAAACTCTCCTTTAGAAATGAAGAACTCAAAACATTCTAAGATAAACAAAATTGAGGAACTTTATTACCACTAGATCTGTCTGCACTGCATGAAATGATAAAGGGAGTTCTTCAAGTTGGCACAAAAGGACATTACACAATCATTTAGTCATATGAAATATAAATTTCCCCAGCAAGAGTAAATATGATCAGGGCTGGGCACGGTGGCACACACCTTTAATCCCCGCCTAGGAAGGGAGGCCAAGGCTAGGAATTGCTTGAGTCAGCATGTTCGAGACCCACCCGGGGTAACATAGTGAGACCTAGTCTCAAAAAAAATAACTGGGTGTGGTGGCATACACCTGTAATCCCAGCTACCTGGGAGGCTGAGGCTGGGGATTGCCTGAGTCCGTGGGATCTGAACTACTCTGATCTGATCCTGGATTGGGATGACCCTGGGCAACATAGAGAGACCTAGTCTCAAAAAAAAAAGAAAGTAAATCTGATCAAATATAAATACCTGTACTAAAATAATTTTGGTTATAACTCTAATTTTAATATAACTCTAATTTTAATCAAATAGTTATAACTCTAATTTTAATTATTTTATGCTATTTAAAAGACAAAAGCATAAAATATAAATCTACATTTATGGGTACACAATAAATGTAACTTGTAGCATCAGTAAGAAAGTGTTGGAGGCCGGGCACGGTGGCTCATGCTTGTAAGCTTCAGCCTATGAAGCGGCCGGGGCTAGGGATCGCGGTTCAAGTCCCGCCTGGGGCCCGTAGAGAGACCTAGTTCCAAAAAATAGCTGGGCATGGTGGCATGTACCTATAATCCCAGCTACCTGGGAAGCTGAGGCTGGGGATTGCTTGAGTCTGTGGTACCCCGGGCAACGAGAGCCTGCGGTTCCACAGGCAAAAATAGCGAGACCTAGTCTCAAAAAAAAAAAAAAAGTGTTGGAATGTGAACAGTGTTGTAATGAAATAGATTTTGCATAAAACTGAAATTAACTTGATATCAATTTAATATATGTTGTTATAACATTAATATGGTGGGTAATTTACATGTTAACTACAATTAAAATATTTATGGAATACATAGAAAAGTTCATGAGAAAGGAGTCAAAATATATCATTATAAAAATTCAACTGAACACAAAGGAAGGAAGGGAGAAATGAAACAAGAAAAGGTGTGAGATGTGCAGAAAGCTGCTAGCAAAAAGGCAATAGTAAATCCTTTCCTATCAGCAACTGCATTAAATGTAAATCAATCAAAAGATATTGATTGAAGGAATTTTAGATTCTAGTTTTATATGTAGGGGTCTTGGAATTTGTCACTTTATCCCAACAACAAATAAAGATGGAACTATTCTTGAAACCATACAAAAGGAAAGGACACAAGCAAACTGCTACCCCTAAAATTGGATATATAAGAGGATACAGGTTGTCATAGTTTACCAGAGCAGAGGACTTGCAAACAGAAATGACCATGGGAACCAGTGCTGAGATAGTAAAATCTGAACTGTTACTGGTTAATTGCAGATGTCTTAATAGTAACAAGTAAGAAAGTTAAAAACTCCAATGAAACTTATAGGTGCCCCTCCACATTAATGTGAGATTTATTTCCAGGAGCTTGACCTATAGTAAGTATCAGAAAAAAATTCCCTTGTAATTCCAGGAAGATGAGAGTAAAAGGAAACATTTTAAAATGCATAAAAGTACTCTGCCCTTCTTACCAAAACATTCCCTCAGGCAAAACTAGTTAAACAGAGCTGAAACTGCTGGAGTCTAACAGAGCAGAGCTAGAGAATTACTCAACTCCAGTTGGCTCTAGCCTTCCTGTGGGAGAAGGGAAAAAAATCAACTCCTGTTCACTCTAGCCATCTTGTACCCCAAGGAGGGAGAAAAACCCTAAGAATCACTTATGAGGTTCACACTTGGGAAATACAGAATAACTAAAAACTGATACATATAAGGTTTCCCTTGCCCCAAGGTCTGTTAACAGAAATTCCTTTTACTTGTTAAATCAAATTCAGCTATCATGAAAAAAATTAGAAAGCATACCAAAAGGCAAAAAACACATTTGGAAGTGACCAAGCAAGCATCAGCACCAGACGTGATGGAGATATTGGAATTATCAGAATAAGATTTTCAAGCACTTATAATTATTATTCTAAGGGCTCTATTAGATAAAGAAGACAGCATGCCAGAATAAATGGACAATGTGAAAAGGGAGATTAAAAAGTAAACTCACATGTTAGAGGTAAGAATCACTGTAATAGAAATGAGTAATACTTCTGATGAGAATATTAATATATTTTATATGGTTAAGGAAAAAATATCTAAGCTAGAGAATATATCAATAAAATCCTCAAAAACTAAAAAGCAAGAGACCAAAGACTGAAACAAATACAAAACACTCCTGAAATGGGCAAACTAGAAGGAGAAGACAGACAGATGAATGATAATTTCCCCCAAATTGATATCAGATACCAAACCATAGATCCAGGGGGACCAGAGGACACCAAATAAGATAAATGGTAAAAGCCCTACATCTAGGAATATAATTTTTAAATGATATCAAAAATCAACAAAAGAAAAAAATCTTAAAAGAAGCTGAGGTGGGAAACCTTACCTATAGCAAAAAAAAAAAAAAAAAAAAAAGAAGGTACTAACTCCTCTTTTTCATCCTTGCTGAGGTAGTAAAACTCTGTTACCGGTGAACTGCAATTTTATCATTTTTATTGCTCCCTTCAAACAACCAGCTTTTTTTTTTTTTAGGCTAGGTCTCGCTACGTTAGCTATGTTGCCCGGGATACCCCCTACTCAAGGAATCCCCAGCCTCAGCCTCTCAGGTAGCTGGGATTATAGGCACACGCCACCATGCCAGCTATTTTTTGAGACCAGATCTTGCTATGTTGCCCCAGGCGGGTCTTGAACCCACAGACTCAAGCAATTCCCAGTCTCAGCCTCCCATCCTAGGCTTGGGATTAAAGCCTCACACCACCGCGGCTGGCTCAAACAACCAGTTTTTAATTTTTTTTATTTTTTAAAATTTATATATAAGTTTCACAACATTGTAATCCCAGGGATTTACCCCCCCCCCACCCTCCCCTCCATTTCACCCCTTTCCCTCCTGCTCAAAGTTGTGTGTTTCAGTTTGGTGCTTAGCTTACAACCAGCTTTTTAAATTCTATTTAGACTATCATTTCCTGTTGATTTTGTTCTATTTTCATTATTTTCTTTCTTCTTATTGTACATTTATTTTTTTCTTACTCTAATTTCCTAAGATAGAAGTTTAGGTTATTGCTGGGCACAGTGGCTCGTGCCTTTAAGCTTCAGCCTATGAAGCGGCCAGGGCTAGGGATTGCGGTTCGAGTCCCACCTGGGGCCTGCAGCGAGACCTAGTTCCAAAAAAATAGCTGGGCGTGGTGGCGCATGCCTGTAATTCCAGCTACTTGGGAAGCTGAGGCTGGGGATTGCTTGAGTCTATGGTACCTCGGGCAATGAGAGCCTGCGGGTCCATGGGCAAAAATAGCGAGACCTAGTCTCAAAAAAAAAAAGAAGTTTAGGTTATAGATTTTAGACCTTTAGACCTTTTCTTTTCTAATAGATATATTTATTTTTTATACAGTTTCCTCTAAATAGGAGTTTAACTAAATGTCTCAAATTGTGACACATTATATTTTAATTTTTCATTTAGTTGAAAATATTATTTGATTTCCCTATAGACTTCATGTACAATTGTATGTTTTTATTAATTTTCAAATGTGTGGGTTTTCCAGATGCCATTCTTTAGTGATCCCAGTGTAATTATTTCTTAAGAACATATTTTTTAAGATTTCTTTTCTATTAAATATATTAAGATTTGTTGTATGATCTGTTTTAATGAATATTTTATGTGTGGTTGTGAAGAATGTGAATTCTGATGTTGTTGAGAGGCCACAATGATTAACTTTTGAATGTTTTTCACTGGGTATGTAATGCTAGGTTGATAACTTTTTCTTTCAAAACTTATAAAATGTATTCTTCCTTGCATGGTTTCTGAAGTGAAGTTTGCTACAATTATTTTTATTTCAAGTATTTTATCACAAATCGGGTCCAAAGCTCACCTAAAACACTTGGAATACCCATTTACAAGAGAAGTTTAGTCCTGGAATATCAATTTACAATTAACATTCCATCATATTTTAACATACTGTGAATTTCATCAAACTGCTCTGTCTACAATGGAATACAAATTGGATTACTATAGCCCAAAAGACTGTCCAAACAAATTATCCCCAGAGTACAAAAAAAAGGGCTTTGTCAATTTGTCTGTCTGATGATTTATTATATTTATTGAGGTAATTGATATAAAATATTATGTAACTTTCAGATGTACAATACAATGAGTTGATATTTGTACACATTGTGAAATTATCATCACAATAAGTATAGTTAATATCTGTTACCATATTGCTACAAAATAATGCTTTTTCTTTTTCTTTTCTTTTTTTTTTTTTTTTAGGTCTCACTATTTTTGCCCATGGAACCGCAGGCTCATGTTGCCCAGGGTACCACAGACTCAAGCAATCCCCAGCCTCAGCTTCCCAGGTAGCTGGAATTACAGGCATGCGCCACCATGCCCAGCTACTTTTTGGGACTAGGTCTCACTGTGTTGCCCCGAGTGGGACTCAAACCATAATCCCTAGCCCAGCCGCTTCATAGTCTGAAGCTTAAAGGCACGAGCCACTGTGCCTAGCTTGCTTTTTCTTATGAAGAGGATTTTTAATATCTATTCTCCTAACAACTTCCAAATATTTGAAAGAGTAAGCTATAATCACTACACTGTATACATATTGCCATGAGTTATTTATTTTATAACTGGAAACTTGTTCCATTTGATTTTATTCATTCATTTCATCCCCCACCTCCCTAATCCCTTCTGGTATCAATCTATTTTTTGTATCTATGACTTTTTTCTCCTTTGTTTTGTTTTTAAGTTCACATTTATGCAACATTATATATCATACATTTTAATCTTTCTCTGTCTAACATTTCATGCAGCATAAAGACTTCATGGTCCATCCATGTTCTTACTAATGGCCAGAATTCATTATTTTTCTTGACTGAATGTGTGTATGTACACATATGTACAGGAAAATGTGATATATATATATAGACATGTTTTGAGAAGTGTGCTCTTAGGCAATTTCACCATTATGTAAACATCATAGAGCGTACTTACAGAAACATGAATGTTATACACCTACATTATATAATGAAAACACATTTAGGAAAATCAAAGTTCTGGACAAGTGTACAAGGTCTTTTCTGGTGCATATCAAAACCACAATGAGATAGCACTTTACACCAGTAAGAATGGCCCACATCAAAAAAGGGGGCAACAACAAGTGCTGGTGTTGATGTGGAGAGAAAGGAACACTCTTACATTGCTGGTGCGATTGTAAACTGGTTTAACCACTAAGGGAAGCAGTGTGGAGTATCCTCAAACTAATGAAAATGGAACTATCATTTGACCCAGCAATTGCTCTTCTGGGAATCTACCCAAAGGAGACCTCAATGCTGATACAAAGGGATACCTGTATTTGGATGTTTATTGCAGCACTATTTATAATTGCAAGGACATGGAAACAACCCAAATGTTCCAAAACAGATGAGTGGATGAAAAATATGTGGTATATATACACAATGGTATATTACTCATCAATTAAAAATGACAAATTTGATGAATTTGAGATAACATGGATGTACCTAGAAGAAATCATATTAGCAGAAACAAGTCAGGAAGAAAAAGACAGAAACCAAATGGTTTCACTAATTTATGAGACATAGGAAAAACAAACAAAAGGCCAGAAGGACAAGTCAAAACAAGCTAACAGCCAAACTAAAGTACACAACTGGGAGGTGGGTGAGTGGGAGTGGTTGGGGAGGGGAAGTGGTGGGTGAACCCCAGGGAATACAAAGATGTGAAATATATATATAAATAAATTATTAAAAAATATCTTTTCTGGGGTATGCTAATGACTTAGAGGCAGAGATGAAAATGATGGCATCCCTTAGACTGTGTTCCCTGAGAGCACCTCTGAAAGTACATGGATATGTGGCAAACCTGAATTCTATTTTTCAGATTAAAGTTCCAGGACAAGTAAATAGGGTCTCTTGTATAGTATGTTTTCATTTGTCTGTGAAGAGTTTAATACTCTACCAAGAATTGTCTAATTGCTAATTACAGTCCCATGGGACTCAAGAACACAAGCCTACCTCCATTCCCCTGTGTCTACAACTGCCAGAGCCAGGGGATCAAGAGATATCTCCCTATGACACTCACAAAAGCCAAGGCACCAGATATAAAAGCCAAGGCACTATACATACGTAACAACATCCCTCTGAAAAACGCTGACACTTTGGAGTGTGATAAAAAATATGAAGATATATCTTGGCTTCCAAAGTTTCTGGAAAGGTTTACAATCAGCCCTCAGTCTGTATTTAATCCGAAGCTGATCCTCATGCTGTAGCCATTATGATATTATTATGGGCCTTTGTCCTGGGCCTATGCATTCTTGATGTGGCCCTTGAGAATGGCAGCTGTTCAAGAATTTTTCTCCATTATAGTCCTGTGACACATGCAAGCACAAGTCCCTCCAGCATCCAGAAGCAGTTGATATAGATGCGGCTCCTATTAGCTGCTGCAAAAATTGGGTACCAGGTAAATGTATAAACTCCTTCCTGAGCGATACAAGCAAATTGTTGCAAGGCAGAGGGTACAAAGATTGTGCCAGCAACCTCTCTTCCTTGAGAGCACCTCTAGTAGTGTGCCAGACCTCAAATTAAATCTTTGGACATGCAAATAGGGCTCTTTCTCAGAAAGATTGGGGGTGTGCTTTAGTCCATTATCTGTACTGTAGCCTGAGTGTGGCAGTCTGCCAAGAACTGAATCTGATTATTACAGACCCATGGAACCTAGGGATGTAAGTCCCTCTCGCCTCCAGGGCCGGGCAATGTAGGAGTGTCCCCTGAGATGGAGTTGCAAAAACAAGGGCACCAGACATATATAAACCCCCTTCCCCTCTCAGATACACTGCACTCAGAAGCATGGCAGAGGGAGAATACCAAAACAGCACCCACAAGCTTTAGCAAGGCAGAGAAACGATGCAAAAATGATGCCTGCTTATTGAAGGGTTAAATTGGCACTTACTGATGGAAAAAAGATGATAACTTTACAATGTAGCCAAGAGTGCTGGAAAATGATGCCTGCCAGTACCTCTGTCCCCAGGGAGTACCACAACAAGTCCATGCCTCTCTAGCAGATACTTTAAGCTTTGCAAATCAACTTTCTTCATATACAGTCGATGCACTCTTCAAACTGTGACATCTGTGCTGAGCTGCACAGCAATGAGTGCACACACAAGGCCTTTAAGAATTTTTGTTCTCAGTTTGCTATGACCTGTGGAACTTGCGCACACAAGTCCTGCTAATTTTCAAAGTCATGTTTTGGACACTTTTCTCTCTGGTGCAGGTTTTTAGTAGATGGGGTGTTTGATGTGAAGTATAAACCCTTTGTCCCAAGGAGAGAAACTCAAGATTTGTGAAGCCCCTCTTAATTTGGCATTACTATGCACAGGGAGGGGGCTATGGTGAGGTGGCTTTATAGTCTCCCCTCCCTGCCTCAATGTTGTGGTCCTATTTTTACATTTTCTGGTAAGAAGGAACTACTTCATATTAAATAGAAATTAATCTCACATGTAGCTATACATTTCGTGTATCCATGGGAGGAGGTGAGTTTTCAATCTTCCTAAATCACTGTCTTGGACAGTCCTGATCCCCAAATTTCAAAGTCTATTGCAGTTCTTATGCTTCTTCCTCTATAGGCAATGTGACCCCTTCCCTGACTGACCACAAGGTTTTCACCTTGCTGTTAGCTTTTAGCAGTATAAATATGATATACCTAATTGTGTATATATGTTTTGATTTTTGAAATTGTATTTTATCTGACTTGATTGTCTCTGAAATCCTTCAGTATATAGGTTTGTTAGTAACTTTGGAAAATTCTCAGTAGTTCTTCATTTAAGGGAAGGAAAAAGCACAAGGAATTTAAGGGGAGGAAAGAACACAAGGGATTTTGGTGACAGTTGACAGGTGATGTGGTGGCAGGAAATTAATGTAGACTACATCTAAGGGGAGAAATTAAATCTTGTACAAAAATAAACAACAATGTAATAAAATTTTAAATGTTTAATAAAGTAAATAAATAGATGAATAAATTTATGGTCACTTGCAGAGAAAAAAAAGACTTCCTTTTCTCCTTATAGAATTGCAGTGACATATGTATGACACCATTTATTTTACCACAATGCTTGAATGTTTTGTACAATAGTCCTACTTTTTTCCTTTTATTTTTCCATTTTGGGTAATTTCCATTGACTCACCTTCCTCAACTACAGACTCTACTTATGAATCCATCAAGGACAATCTAATTTCTGTTTTTGTGGCATTTATTTTAACATCTCTATTTGGTTCTTATGAGTGATGTCTTTCTGCTGAAAGTTCTGATGTCATCTTATATATTTTGTACTTCTCCCATTAGAGCTTTTAACACATAGTTTCAACTCCACCATAATGCACATCTTCAATCAGATAATTCTGTTGTAAAGCGCTGTTTTGTTCAATGTAGTATATTTAACATTATCTTTGGCCTCTACCCAGTAGGTGTCGGTAGCACATCTTATGACAGTAATAAATACCTGCAGACATTAACAAAAATCCCCTGTGGGAAAAATTTTGCCCCCTGTGAGTATCAGTGCTTAACATGTTAATCACAGTTGTTTTAAATTCCCTTTCTGAATTTTTCCAATAGCCATGTTATATGTAGGTATACTTCAGATGATTTCTTTGTTTCTTCTGACTGTTTTTTCAGACTTTTTTTCTTTAATGCATAGCATTTTTTGAAAACTGAACATACATAAAATAGTAGAGACTAAGATAAAATTGTTTGTACTTCAAGATTAACATATTTTCCTTTCTGCTGGACCATTAGCATGGATGTTTGTGTTGATTCAGTCATGAGTTAAAGTAGGTTTGAAATTTGCTTAGTTGCTATGGTTTCTATGGCTACCTGAATTGGAATTTGTTGCTATGGTTATCAGAGTTGGATTTGGTTGTTGCTATGGGCACCAGTAATTTCATATCTTCTAGTGATACTTTGCTTTTGTCTGATCTCTTGACTTTGGATCTTTTGTTTTACTTCCCATAAAGAGCCAGTCCCTTGCCATTCCTCCAGCTACACTCAAATATAATATCTATCCAAGGTTTGTTAGGCTGGTGAGGAGCAGATTGGTGAAGGAGGCATTCGTTGTTGTTCTTAAGTCAACAATTTAGGCAAAATTTTGAACATAGATTTTGATGTGTGTTCTTCACAAGTGTTCCTCCCTGTCCTCTAGATGTAGACACTCCAAGTGAGACAGCTAACGGCACATTTGGAGATGGTGTCCATTTCCTTCATTCAACTAATGGCTTTCCACTAATGCACTACCCTGAAAATGAAATCTATTTTGCGGTAGTGCAAATGGGCAGGGTTGCAGTATGTTGGTCTAGGTTGACCTTGGCAGTGACAGTTCTTGTAGTCCTCTTCTATTTCAGCCAGAAACATGAAGGAGCTTTCTTAGGATCCTATTCAGTCATATATTTGGTGTTTCTGAAACAGAAAAATACTGCAAAGGAGTGAGAATCCACTTATGCTTGAGGTCTCTGGGGCTTCATGCTCTCAAGCTAGTCCATAATTGAGCCTTAACAATTGGTTAAATATTTCTAATTTAAATATAAATATTTCTAATTTGTAATTTTAGTTAAATATTTCTAATTTAATATTCCTGCAGCTTATATGATATTCAGGGACCTCTATTCTGCATAGCAAATAACCCATCCCTGTTATTCTCTGTAGGCAACTTGCTCCAGATTTCAGATTAATCATCTACCCTTTGACTTCGTTTCTATTATAGGTTCAAGAAAAGTTGTTAATTTATTAATATGGTCATTCTTACAGGTATGAGTGTTACCTCACTGTCGTTTTGATTTGCATTTCCCTGATGATAAGTGATCATGAATATTTTTTATGTTTGTTGACTGCTGCATGTCTTCTTTGGAGAAGTGCCTATTTAGCTCTTTTGCCCATTTTTTGATTGGGGTTGTTTTTTCAGTTTTTGTTGTGTTGTATGAGCTCTCTTTAGATCATCGATCTCAGACCCTTGTTAGATGTACTATGTGCAAATATTTTCTTCCATCCAATAAGGTGTCTCTTTGCTTTGGCTACTGTCTCTTGCTGTACAAAAGGTTTTTAGTTTGATGTAGTTCCACTTGTTTATATCTTCTTTGTTTGCTGCTGGATATAACTCACATGGATATTTCTGAAGTTTATACCATGAAGTGTTTTGCTTATGTTTTCTCCTGTACATTTTATGGTTTCAGTTCTTACATCTAAGTCTTTATCCATTTTTAGCTGATTTTCACATTTGGTGTGAGACACTGGTTTCATTATATTTTTTGCAGTGGCAGTCCAATATTTGCAACAGGCTTTCCTTGTTCCCATGTATATACTTCATTCTTTTGTCATGATTAGTTGTCCATAAATGTGTGGTTTTATTTCTTGTTTCTCAAATACATTCCACTATTCTGTGTGTTGTGTATCAGCTTTCATTCCATTACCATGCTGTTTTAATTAATATGGATGTAGTTTAGTTTGAAGTCTGGAAATGTGATTCACCCATTTTCCACCTTTTTAGAAAGGAGAGTGTTGGCTACTTGGGATCTTTTGTGTTTTCATATGAATTTCCTTACTTGTGATGGTTTTATTCAGCTTTTCTATTTTTTCCTTATTCAGTCTTGGATGATTGTGTAATTCTGAGTATCTATCCATTTTGTCCAGGTTGTTAAACATGTTTGCATGTAAATGTTCACAATAATCTCTTATTAACCTCTGAATTTCTGCAGTGTCTTCTATAACTTCTCTTCTTTCATTTTTGATCCTATTTACTTGAGTTTTCTCTTTTTCTTAGTGAGTCTAGATAGAAGCTTGTCTTATTTTTTTTTTCAAAGAGCTACCTTTTGGTTTCAGTGATCTTTTGCTTATTTTCTACTTTTCAAAATATTTTATTTTATTTTCTGTTGCTTATATATGTGTGTATATTATGAACATCATTGTATTCCCCAAGGTTCTACCACCAAGTCACCTGTGAACTGCCATCATCACCTCTTGTGCTCATCCCTCTCTTGATTTCTCCTTCCCTACCTCTCCCTCCTTTACTGCATTCTAGTTTTGTTGTCAGTTAGTTTTAGCTTTTTCTTGAACTTTTTTTGTTTTCCCTATGTCCCACATATAAGTGACCATCTCGTTTTTCTCTTATTCTTTCTGACTTATTTCTGCTAGCATGATTCTTTCTAGCTCTATCCATGATGCCATAAATGACATACGTTTGTCTTTTTGATGGCTGAGTAACATTCCATTGTACAAATATACCACATCTTTTGACCTGTTTATCTGTTTTGGGGCATTTAGGTTGTTGACATATTCTGGCTATTGTAAATAGTGCTGCAATAAACATATTAATACAGGTATCCTTTTAAATGAATTAGTGTTTTTGTATCCTTTGGGTAGATTCCTAGTAATGGAATTGCTGGATCTAATGGTAGTTCCATTTTCAGTAGTTTGTGGGTCCTCCACACAGCTTTTCATAGTTGCTGGACCAATTTGCTTTTCCACCAGCATTGTTAAAGTGTTCCTTTTTCTCCACATCCTCACTAATACTTGTTGCCCGGGTTTTTGTTTGTTTGTTTGTTTGTTTGTTTGTTTTTGTTTGTTTTTGATATGGGCCATTCTTACTAGTGTACTGTAAATCACATTGTGGTTTGGATTTACATTTCCCTGATTATAATGATATTGAGCATTTTTCACTTGTCTGGTGGGCATTTGTATTTCCTCTTTGGAGACGTCTTTTCAGCTCATCTGCCCATTTTTTAAAATATATATATTTTAATATAAACAATTTTATTTTGTTCTTTGGGTTACAACCTCTCTGTTATATTTTCCCCCCACCGTCCTCCCTCCGGTGCTCCCTCCATTCTCTCACACCCCACTCTTTGTTGTTTATTAGCTGTGCTGAGTCCATTAGTCTCTTTCCTATGGTAGTGTCTTTTCTCTGGGTGAGGGACTGCGTTGTTGGGTCCAGGTGAACCTTGCTGTTAGATTTTCAGTCTTAAGTTTGCGTTGGGTGGCCAGGTTATATTTGTTTGTGATCTGTCCATGTTTTCTTGCTGCAGGCCGTCCTCTCCAATCCAATCCCATCTCTATTGCTTTGTGCTTTTCCTTATGGCTCTGGTGTCAGGCTTTGGGGGTCTTGCCTCCTGCCAGTGTTGGTCAAGAAATTTCTCTGAGTTCAGGCTTTTTTTTTTTTTTTTTTTTTTTTTTTTTTTTTTTTT
>PVHY01017627.1:0-30978 GCA_004024945.1 Uropsilus gracilis
TTTTTTTTTTTTTTTTTTTTTTTTTTTTTTTTTTTTTTTGCTTCTGTAGATGTGTCCTTAAAGGTATTTTTGAGATGTAAGTCATGAAGTGTTTTCTCTATATTTTCTTCTATGTATTTTATGGCTTCATGCTTTACATTCAAGTCTTTATCCATTTTGAGTTATGAGTTATATTTGGTATGTAGTAGTCTAGACTCATTCTTTTGCATGTAATGGCTTAGTTTTTTCCAACATCATTTGTTGAAGAGACTATTCTGTAAGTTTTCTACCCCTTTGTCAAGATTACTTAGTTGATCTTACATGAGTAACTTTTTTTCTGGACTTTTAAATATGTTCTGTTGGTCTCTGTATCTGTTTTGGTTCCAGTATTATGCTGTTTTAATTATTACAGCTTTGCAATATAACTTAAAGTCTGGGAGTATAATACCTTTATACGCTCTTCTTTTGGTCAGGAGAGTTTTGGCTATTCAAGGGTTTTGTTATTTTAGGAAAAAGAACCAGGGTGTTGGGCCAGGTCCCACAGGGCCAGCAGGATATGGGGCTGGGGAGCCAGGCTGGGGGGTTTCTGTGTTGGCATGATATAGGGCCAGGGTGCTAGGCCAGGAACCCCTGGAAGGCAGAGTATGGGGTTCAGGGTACCAGGGCAGGGACTGAGGGTCCAGCGGGGTATGGAGCTGGTGGCTGACAGAGTTAAGGGCCAGGGTGCTGGAATGGGATCCATGAGTATTGCAGTGTATGGGGCTGGAGTGCCAGGCAAGGGCCCACAGGGTAGGCAAGGTACAGGGTGGGGATGCTGAGACAGGGCCTGGAGGAAGACAAGGTATGTATCTGGGTGACCAGGTCTGGGGTGAAGGCCAAGAGTCTCTGGAAGGCAGGGTATGGGGCTGAAGAGTCAGGCCAGTATGTGCTAGATGGCAGGTCATGGGGCTGGGGGATGGTGTGGGGCATTGGGGCTGGTAGGGTTTGGGATTGGGGTGACAGGTTGAGAACCACATGGAAGGCTGGGTACTGGGCCAAGGTGCCTTCTGGAGGATGCAGGGCTGGCAGGGTAACAAGGGTCAAAGTGCCAGACTGTGTCTTATGAGGCTAGCAGGGTATGAGACCAGGGTACTAGCCAGGACCTGTGTATCCAGCAGGTTATATGGACTGAGTTCTAGTCTGGGGTCTTTGGGATTCAATCTGTTTATAATAGTGACTATTAAAAATATAATATGATAAAATTATAAAAAAATATTATAATAAAAATAGTGCCTCCAAGCCCAAGACCCTGTCAGAGAGTCACAGGCCCCACCCCCGGTCTATATTGAACAGAGGAAAGTTCCCACAGCCAGAGATCCCAAGACTCTGAGATTCCAGTGGCATATGACTCACCCTGTTCACAGTAGTGTAGACCTCAGTGAGGCTGTGCTGGAGGCACTCCCCAAGGGTCCAAGCTACCTGGAGGGACTTCAGCTCCCACTTCCAACCCAACTGGGACTAGAGTCAGGGCTAAAAGATGGGGCTAACAATTTCCTCTCCTGGTCCAAGAGCTAACAAGTGTAGAGCATTTGATCATTGCTAGGTTGAAACTTACTGTGTCAAAAATAAAGGTCTATATAGGGTCAATGATGTTTGCTGTGTATTAGTGACATTCTCTTATTGAGAGCTGACATAATTTCACTTCAAATGCAATGTTTTCATTCTAGAATAAAGTCCTTTTGTTAAAAAGGGGTGTTTAAATATTGTTAGCATTCTTTGGGTTCCTGGAAATGCCCCTGGTGATTTCTAAAGGGTTTTCTCCCTCCTTTTTCTTATTTGAGTCGTAACACACATTTAAGGTATGATGCTTCTGACCTTGTATGGTTTGCTAGCTTGCCCAGAGATATGGCCCTGTTGAAACACTATAAAAGTATACATATAGCAAGTATGCAAATAGCAAGAAGGTCTCAGGGTCCCCATGCCCACTTTGGCAGCAGGCACTGTGCAGGAGCAGGTGAGGCCTATTTTGGGGGTCACTAGGGAAACTTGGGATCCCCACTGCAGTCCCATGGCTTCGCCTCCCCCCCCCACCTTCTATGACTTTGGTATGGCAGTTCACTGCCTGGGCATAGGTTGTGAGGGGGGGTTCCACTTTGGTTCACTCCCATCTCAGTCAGGCCTCATTAGGAACCAAAAAAAAAACAAAAACAAAAAACCAGCTGCAAATATACTGGAGGAAAGAAAAATAAAGGCTCTGGAAACACCCATTACCTGGCCAAAAAGAGCATGGTCAGAACCAGGAGAAACAAGACTGTGAGACCAACTAGAGCAAAGGCATGTCACAGAGTAACACCTACAACATTTCTGGTGCTGGGAGCTAAACTCCCGGTTCAGAAATACTATCAACATGAGCACGGAGCCCTCCTTTCCCAATGGTGGAGACAAGCCACAGAGAGGTGGCAGTGGCCCTGCAGTGAACTGTGAACCATGAGAGAGGAGATGAACCAGCTCATCTCTCTGCTGAGGTCTGTTTCCACTGGGGAACTTCCTTGCTGCAAATAGCTGGAATAGTCTCCCAAGGCCAGATGCCAGAACTATTAGGCTAAGAAGCAGCACCATGGGACAGATATTGGAATGAATGGAAGAGACAGCCAGTAAGAACAAGGAGGCACTGATAGCAGCATAAGAGTCTGGGGGAAAAAAGACAGTCTCCTTTACCACAGGAAAAGCCACAAGGAAGAAGCCTGGAGAACCTCTCTGCTCCACACACCCGTCCTGCAAGAGGTCTGATCTGCACGGACAGGCCACCTACCCCAAGGTTATTCCTGAAGATTTGAACAGCTTGATCTGTGGTATCCCAGGAATGTGGAACTTCCACCAGGGGAAGGACACTGCCCCAGAAAATAAACCTAGACTAGCAGGCTAATCATCCATCAACAGTGGGCAGCGAGAGAGGAGCTAGAGTGACCAGAGAGGGGGCTAGGGGAAGGGATGGGGGGAGGACCATGCCTAATGGGAGCAATAACTTTATAAACATGACCGATGTATGCAAACAATAAGCTTAAGCTAAAAAAAGAAAAGGTAATGATGAAAAAAATTATGTAACATGTGGATACTGTCTTAATAACAATGAAAATATCAGTGACATAAACAAAAAAATAAGTCTACACGTATATATATATATATATATATAAATATATATATGTACATAAAAATTCTACCTGCTGAAGTCTGTCCCCACCAGGAAATTTCTCTAATACCAGTGATCGGGACTTGAGAGAACCACAACAGATTTTTTTTTTTTAATTTTAAAATGTTTTTATTTTCACACAACATCAGTTCTATTTCTACAGTTACTGTCCCTCTTAGTTATGACCCGCCCCTCAATGATGCACCCCTATTGTACCATCCTACTCCCCCTTTCCCTCTTTTCCATGCCGGTCATGTTATTTGACCGGCAATGCAGCAGACCAAACTGTTTGCATCTCCAGGAATAACTTTGCGTAGCCAGGCCAAACACATCAGGAACCTCTTGCAATGCAGGTGTGTGGTGTGGTTCTCCAGGCTTCTTGATTTTGGTACTTTCTGTGGTGGAGGAAACTCTCCTTTTTGCCAAACCTGTGTGGTCACTGGGTTCCCTGCCTCCTCATTCATACTGACTGTCTCCTTCATTCTGATGTCTGTCACATGATGCTGCTTCTGAACCTTTTAGTTCTGGCATCTGGGGTTGGGAACCCAACTCCCAGCCACAGTCAGTGGAGAAGTTCCCCAGTGGGGACAGGCCTCAGGTGGTGACTGATTGGTCCAGTTCCTCTCCCTGTGGTTTATAGTTCTGTTATGGGGGTTGCAGTCATATATCTGTGGCTTTTTTTTCCCATTGGAAAAGAAGGGAGACTCATTCACTTTGTACACGTCTCTGGATCAGGGAATTGTAGGAGCCTATGTGGGAACATCAGCTCTCAACTCTGACCTGACTAGGATGAGGGTCTGGTCTCCATTTGTTTAATTTTTAAGGCAAGTGTTATTTCTATCTAGCATTGTCATTTTTCTTCATGTTTTCTGAAACTATTAATGGGAAATATCAATGTTTGAATATCTTTTTATTCTTTTTTTCTTTTCGGATACTAGGTCTCGCTATGTTGCCCAGGGGACAGCAAACTCAAGTTACCTGGGGTACCGTGGACTCAAGTGATTCCCCAGTCTCAGCCTCCAAAGTAGCTGGGATTACAGGTGCTGACCATGGCACCCGGTTGCTTTTTTGAGAACCATGCCTCGCTATATTACCTGAGGTAGTCACAAACCTGCAAACTCAAGTGATTCCAAGCCTCTTGCCTCCCAGCGCTTGGACAACTGGCGTGTGCCACCGCGCCCAGCTTATTTTTTTATTCTTTTACTACCATCTATAAGTATATAGCCAGTTCTCAGCAGATTATAATAAATAAGTAAAAGAATGTGACCTTCCAATCTCCCCCCATGCAGAAGTGACTCAGATCTGGCACACCATCCAGCAAACTTGTTCTTAGCCAGGTAGCGCCACCATCAGGCATTGAATGAAGTCAACAGGATGGCAGATGGGTAAGATAATCTATGCAAACAAACTTTTTGCTCCTCTAAAAGAGTAAAATAAACATCCTATTTGGTTAAAAAAAACTCAGCAAGAAGAGGGTCTGGTAAGTAAACTGGCCACTGAGTTCTTCCACCCAAATGCAGAATTTCCAGACAACTCAGGTTTAGGGAAAAACAGCAATAAGATTAATTTAACAAAGAGAACCAAGAGTTACTGAGGGTTCAAGTGGCGAGCTATCTTACCTCAGTTACTGTGCAGTTTTCTAAAGCCCAAGACAGCCAGAGGCAACAAGCCTGGGAATCCAACACTGGAGGACAGCAGAAGAGGCTCACTAGAGCCCCAAGGTGTGTCTGAGACAACATCAGACAGTGTTGGGCAGGTCACACTGAGAAGAGCAACAGCGCCAAAGACCAGGCAAACACCCCCACAGCTCAGGATGTGCCAGCTCCAGCCTTACTGTCTCAGGGCTGCAAGGGCAGCTGAGCAAAACTTGCAAATTTCTCTCCTCCAAGATTGACTGCTGGGAGTTCCTTCATGCCCTTCAAAGATCACTAAACCCAGTTCCGAGGATGGGTATGGTAGGAGCTGGAATCACTGATCCTGGAGATGCTCAGTCCTGAACCAAAAAGGCTGAGCCCCTGGTCCACCAGTTCCTTATTTTTCCCAGGAATCTCCACCCCCACTGAAGCTCTCTTGTTCTCAGACCTGCTTCCTCTGTTAGTCTTCCTCATCTGGGTGCTCCTCAAGGGTGGGCTGCCACCTATCTTTCCTTCCAGGCACCCATTACAAATTCAGGAAATGTCAAGTTCTATCACTGGGATGGAGATACTTGCATTGTGTAGAAAGAGACAGAAGTGGTCTCTTAAACCCATATACCAACTGTTTCAAAGAATCAGAACACTTCAGTATACCTCAAGCACAGTTGGACTTTAACCTTTCTGGGGAAAAAAATCTGGAATCTCAAGCCAGCTGCAGTGACGTGGCTTTAATCCCAAGTCTAGGATGGGAGGCTGAGACTGGGAATCCCTTGAGTCTGTGGTACCCTGGGCAATGAGAGTCTGTGGTTACCCAGGCAACATAGCAAGACCTAACCTCAAAAAGAAAAAAAAATCCTAGACCTCAAATCCGGTTGATTTCAACTGAGATTCCACAGTCAACAAGAAAGATGATGGCATCAAGATATATAAGTGTAGATTTATTTTTTTGCTTAAGTCACTGATATTTTCTTTCTTTTTTTTTTTTTTTTGAGACTAAGTCTCGCTATTTTTGCCTGTGGAACCGCAGGCTCTTGTTGCCCAGGGTACCACAGACTCAAGCAATCCCCAGCCTCAGCTTCCCAGGTAGCTGGGATGACAGGTGCGCGCCACCACGTCCAGCTATTTTCTGGAACTAGGTCTCGCTTCAGGCCCCAGGCGGGACTCGAGCCGCAATCCCTAGCCCCGGCCGCTTTATAGGCTGAAGCTTACAAGCACGAGCCACTGTGCCCGGCCTGATATTTTCATTGTTAAGGCAGTAGCCATATGTTACATAATTTTTTCATCTTTTCTTTCTTTTAACTTAAGGTTATTGTTTGCACACATCAGTCATGTTTGTAAAATTATTGCTCCCCTTAGGCATGACATCATCTCAGTGGTGGTCAGCTTGGGGAAGATGCAGAGCTAGTACTTTCAGAGGGGAACAAAGGTAATTGCTTAATAGCTGAAAAGAAGGTCAAAGAGGGCAAGCCAGCCCCTGAAAATCATAGAGCTTCTTTGAGTCACCTGCACCCAGATGTGGATGGATCTAGTGAGATTAGGTGTGGATTCTCCTAAAATACATGCACAAACCAGTGTGTATCTGTTAGAACTGTGGAGACAATCATGGGAGGATGCTAGAGAGGGCAAGTCTCTTAAAATCACCTGCAAGTGATGCCTTGTATACCTCTGAATCCTGTGAGAGGCTGAGGTCCCTGGAGGTCTGGTGGGGAACATGGCTTGTGGTAGGACAACAGCCAAAGAGGGGATCAGAGAGCAGCGGCACGGATCCCCAACCCAAGTGCATGTGCAGAGGGCTGGCCCAGTGCAGGGGTCTGCATGTCACTTTGGGACCATGGAGACCATGTTGGAGTGACAGCAGAGAGCATGATCCTGGGGACTAAGTGAGGTGTATGTCGCCAGTCAGAGTGCATCCTGGAGGTGGATGTAGTGTATGGTTTGTGCTGCAGACCACAGCCAGAGAAGGTCAGGAAGGCTGGTGGCTCCTAGCGAGAGATGGTGGCTGCCATGAATGAGACAACGGTTCCCAGTTGAGTGCAGCAGTGCCTTTCAGCAACAGGCTACTGTCCCCTGGGTGCCAGACCATTGTTTCTTTTCACCTCTGGGCTGATGTGTCCTGCCACCTTGGTGGGCGGGGCTTACTTGTACATGGTTGCACTGTTTACTTTTGCCGGTCATGGCTATGGTTTTCCACAGTTGCCAAGGGAAACTTGCCAAAGAAAGAAGCATGTAGATTGTGGGGCAAAAAGCCTGAGTAGGCTGGTTAAGGGGGTAAATGTATTTACTCAGGCTTTTCCCTCCAGCTCCTGGGGTGTTGCACCCTCCCCACGATTGTGCATGTGCCTGGGTCCAGTGAGTGTGCCCATGTGTGACTGGGCTCCCCTGGGCCTCGGACACGGCAATACAAGGATGGTGTCACCCTGGGGGTAGGAGGAAGGTAGTGAGAGAGGAGAAACTCAAGTGACTGTTTCTTTGCTTATTATGACAAGAAAACCCTAAAAAAGAGAACCCCCGGGGCCTCCAACATTCTTTTCCTGCTCCAAGCATGGAGAGCCTACCAGAACGGGGTTGGTTACCCAACAATCACTCATGCAGAAAAAGCACTTTGCTGGGTGAGAGGACTCCCTCAGGGATGCGACATCCTCTGCCCTGATGTTAGTGACGCCCACACGCTTGTAAAGCCTAATGCACCAAGAGCAGCGGGTCTGGACCGTCCTTACTAAATCATGGTGCGTGGCTTCGATGAGTGCTTTTTTTTTTTTTTTTTTTGAGACTAGGTCTCGCTATTTTTGCCCGTGGAACAGCAGGCTCACCGTTGCCCGAGGTACCACAGACTCAAGCGATCCCCAGCCTCAGCTTCCCAGGCAGGTGAGATTACAGGCGCGTGCCACCACACCCAGCTATTTTTTGGGGGACTAGGTCTCGCTATGTTGCCCCGGGTGGGTTTCGAGCCGCGATCCCCATACCCAGCCGCGACTTCATAGGCTGTCGCTTGCAGGCACATGCCACCGTGCCAGGCGAGGAGCACTTTTTCCGTCTCATTTTCCTTTTTGCGCAGCTGCTCACGCGGCGCCCCCCGTTTCGGCTCCCCCTGTTTCTTCTCTTCGGCGGGGCCTGGCGCGGGGTCGCGGCCGCCGACACCTGGACCGACGCCCGGGCGCGCGGCCCAGCTCCGCCCCGCCTTCTCCCAGGCCCCGCCCCACCCGCACCCCGCTCTCGGCGCGGCTCAGCCAGAGCCCTGGCGACTCCAGACGGGTCGGCGGGGAACTTCAGCCCAAGTGCGGCGGCCGGCGCTGCGGCCTTCCCTCGCGTCCGGGCCGCCGCGGGACCCTCCCTCCCGCGGCTCGGGGTTCCCGGGGGTCTGGCCGTGCTCTCGAGGAGCAGCCCCCCAGCCCGGTAATGGGTGTGGGCGGGGGTCCGTAGGCGCGGGCGGGGGCCGCGGGGGGTCCCGGGCCGCTCTCCTGGCCGCCGCCGCGAGGCGCTCCCGGCCCGCTGTCCGCGGGGGCTGGCGCTCGGCGCCGCTGGCCCGGAGAGCCCGCGCCCTGCCCTCGGCCTCGCGCTGCCCTGGGCGGGAAGGGCTGTCTAGACCGACATGCAGCCGAAGGGCCCCAGCGGAGGCTCCGCAGCCGGCTAAGCCCCGCGCCCGAGAGGAGGAGGCTGCGCCTGTCCGGGACGCGCAGTCATGAACGCCGGAGTGGCCGTGCGGCGCGGGAAGGACCCGGAGGCGGCGGCGGCGGCGGCGGCGGAGCAGCCGGGCGAGGTGAGCGCGGCCGCGGCGCGAACTCGGGGGTCTCGGGCCTCGGCTTTGGGCAGCCCCTGCCCCCGGGGCGACACTATGAAAGATGAACAGGTTTTCTGGGTCTTGTTTTAACTTGCAATGCTACTCAAGGGAGTGACCCGAACTGGCTTCGGTATTTTCAGCCCCGAAACCAGGGGCTGCAAAAAGAAATCAGCCTCGTCCGCGGCCTGGCTCTCGCCGGATCGGCCACCCGGGCTGTCCGGTGGTTCGGGGACGGGCGCCGGCCACCCGGGGCGTGGGGCTGGCCGGGGGTGTGACGGGGCACGCGTCGACTTTTCACATCTGCCCCTTGGTCTGCTGGTGCGATGGCCTTGATGGGGTGCAGAGGTGGTCTCTTCTCCGAGGAGGTGGATGGTCCGCACTGGGAGGCGAGTGGGAAGGAAACACATCTGAGGCGCTTAGAACTTTGTTTCCTGCCTGCTTGGGCTCCTGAGTGTTCGAAGCAAGCTTCTTGGCAATGCCTGCTTCTCACTGTAACTCATCCTCCAGAGTGTTTGAAACCAGCTTTGAAATTAAGCGACGTCAAACAGTAGGCGAGTATATGAGGTGCTCAAAGCCACCTTTTTTGGGTGACTTTAGGGGCGTCTCCCGCTCTTCCCCTTTCCCCTCCAAGTCTTTGAATACTTGAGAAATGGTGATGCCAAACCTAAGGAGTTGGATGTTTAAAAGAGGGGATGTTTAAGAGAGGGAAGGAAATCTGTGTGACTTGTGCCAAGTTTTCCCTGTTAGCACTGTCCCTGAGTCATTTATGGGGCAGAAGGAGAATAATCTGTTCTTCATGAGTATGGCTGCGTACCAGAAAGGGAGAACGGGACAAACAGCAGGCAGGCAGGGCTGATGTCACATTACCAGCCCAGAGGAAAAAAAATGAAAGGATGGCACCCTTAAGCTGTACGTGGGAGAGGGGGGATTTGACATGGAAAGGGGGTGGCCATACGTCTGAGGCCAGGCAGCACGCAGCTGTGAATTCCTTTATCCCTGTTTGGGTTTGGAATAACTTTTTGGCGTGTTGTTGGAATGTAGTAGAGGCATTACCTAATCCCCAGGGTTTTCCTGTAATGTATAGTGTCTTGGGAGATATGAAAAGTAGGGTCTTTATAAATTAAAAAAAGAGAAATGGGGGGAAGAGGCGTACTTAGGTCCTTGTGGATTGACGTATTTTTTGCCAGTTTTACCTGAAGGGAAAGGTTTCAGATCTGAAAGAAAGAGTCCTGAATACCTTGCTAGTGCCAGGCAGAGGTTCTGACTGCCCAGGCTACTTGAAAACCCAGTCCTGCCGGGCACGGTGGCTCGTGCTTGTAAGCTTCAGCCTATGAAGCGGCCGGGGCTAGGGATCGCAGTTTGAGTCCCGCCTGGGGCCCATAGCGAGACCTAGTTCCAAAAAAAATAGCTGGGCGTGGTGGTGCGCACCTGTAATCCCAGCTACCTGGGAAGCTGAGGCTGGGGATTGCTTGAGTCTGTGGTACCCCGGGCAACAAGAGCCTGCGGTTCCATGGGCAAAAATAGCAAGACCTAGTCTCAAAAAAAAAAAAAGAAAACCCAGTCCTGAAAGGTATGGTGCATATCTCCACTGGCCCTTCTCATCCTTAGTTCTCCAGAACAGATTTAACGCTCCTTGTTTGAAGTGTGCTATTCAGTTACTTTTGTTTAAAAAGAAACCACAGATTTAGAACAGAGGTTGCCAAAAGGCTCAGTAGAGAGGAGGTCTGGATGGATTTGCACAGTGTTGGGTGTGTGTAGAGCTCTAGCTGAGCCCTCAGCACTGACACCCATGTGTGGGGTTGAACTCTGCTCCTCCTTGAGTGCTGCTTAGAAAACTGCAGCCGGATTAAAGAGTCAGGTTTGCATGGCGGACTCTGCATTCATTGAAACAACTAATATTTGAGCATTATAGAAATAAATTTGTCCCTATGGAAATAGATTTCTACTCAGACTAAACTAATTTTTCCCTTACTGTCTGCTTGATCATTTTTTAACCTTCTTTTAGATCACTTCTAGGCCAGGCATGGTGGCACGTGCCTTTAATTGCAGCCTATTGAGTGAGGCCTGGACTAGGAATCGCTTGAGTCCACGGGTTCGAGAACTGCCTGGGGAACATAGTGAGACCTAGTCTCCCCTCCCCCCCCAAATTGCTGGGCATAGTGTGGTACGCGCCTGTAATTCCAGTTACCTGGGAAGCTGAGGCCAGGGATTACTTGAGTCTGTGGTACCCCAGGCAACGTGAGCCTGTGGTTCCGTGGGCAAAAATGGCGAGACCTAGTCTCAAAAAAAAAAAAACAAAAAAAACAAAAAAACAAACCCCCGCTTCTAGATTCAGTCATTTTGTTCTCCCTGTTGTGGACTGAGTAATGGTCATCCTCTCAGGGGTGTTATTCCAGGAGAAGTTAATATTAGTGTTTGTACAAGCTTTTAAATTAGTGTGAGTATAAAGAAAATATGTAAGGCAAAAGGATTTGTGGGGTTCATTCCTAGGAACCCTAACTCTTAGTTCAATTTATGGGCAATAGCTGGAGCATTTACCAATTTTTTGATACTCATAGGTTAGTACACATAGTATTCCATAGATCCAAGTACAATTCATTTGAATTATTCACACCAGAACTTTGGTGCAACAATGATGTTCTTTTTTGACTGTAACTTTTCTCTTAAGCACTGGTTTTCCTTAACATCTTAAGGGGCAAAATTACCTCTTTTGATGCTTGGCTCTGCTTCCTCACTTGGAAGCAGAGTTAGTAAACACTCTTTGGGGCTTCTGGAGTGCTGTGTATCTTATTGTGTCAACACTGTGGCGATCACCATTAGATCTATCAGCCTGCAGTTTCCCAAGGTGAATTGAATAGCTCTGACAGGTGTCATAAACAAGAGCTCTTTCTTGTTGTTATTCACTTGTGAGCGTACCCCTTCTATAGCTTCCTCTAGTTTCAGAATTCGTTGATGGTGTTGACACCGACTTAATAACATCCTGGACAGGAATAGTGATTTGAATCAAATTCTAGATGGAATCTGGTAGTCTTTCTCATAAAAGAAGTAAGCTTAGTCAGTCCTTGGTTGCTGGCTTCTACTTTCTGTTCTCCAGGTATGAGACAGGAGGGATTTGGGCATGGGATTCAGGATTAGGAGCCCAAAACCTGCATATTGGGTGTTAAGCATTTTGCATGTATGCAAATTCATGAATATATTCCTTTTGTGTCTTTAGTTTGCACAACAGCCATTTAAAATCCTGTGACATGATTATAGGAGACAGCAAAATTATATCTGTGGAATTTCTAAAGATTTTTATTCATTCATGACTAACAAATGGTTTATCCTAAGTCTGAACACTTGATGCAGGCGAATACTTAATACAACAGAAATGCAAAAGTGAAAATTGAGAAGCATGAATTACCTGTTCTTTTTTTCTTGACTATTAACTGTCCTTATCAAAGACTCAAAGGATATATTTTTCTAATGTGAGGTTAAAGAAGAACTTCACTATCAGTCAAATCAAAAGTCCTTAGAAAATTAAATGTGAGAGACTAAATGTATACTTTTTCAGTAACAGTGGATTAAATTCGCCCAACCCTTCCTTGTTTAGGGACATCTCAAAGCTTTTCCCTCTCCTTCATGGGTGTTTGAGAGACTTTTGGTCTCTTATTTCCATCCTAAAGCAGCTAAATGTATACTTTTTCAGTAACAGCAGATTAAATTTGCCCAACCCTTCCTTGTTTAGGGACATCTCAAAACTTTTCCCTCTCCTTCATGGGTGTTTGATCTGCAATTAGTTGTGTCTAGGTAAAACTTGTGAGATGAGTATGTCATTTACTCTTGCTATGTCACAACACTTGGCTCTTAGACTAATTCATTCTTTGTGAGGGAAATGTGTTAAGGTGCAGTAGAATTAAGATAAAATTTAAATTTGGGGCGAGGGGATCTTGAGTTTACTCATCCTCTAAAATAGCTGTCTACTGGAGAGTTTGCCTGGTTGATGGCTGCATAATTATGCAGGAAAATTAGAACTTATTCCCCTCCTGTAGGTAGGCTGTAGTGACCACTCTGCATGCTCTTAACATTTACTTCTTGGGCAGCTACTGAAAACTACATTTTTCCTGATTCTCTCACTAAGTACATCTGTATGGAAGGAATTGTTCTCTAGTTGCATCTTCTAGCATGACTATCTCACAGATGGACTCACTCTGCATCAATTAACAAAATACCAATGAAAGATATGTGAGATCACCTTGTTTCTCTGCACTCCTTTATATTAGTTTTTTTTTTCTTTTTTTGAGACTAGGTCTCACTATGTTACCCAGGGTAGTCCTGATCCAGGATCAGATCTGAGTAGTGCAGATCCTGGATCAGATTTGGGATGCCTCATACTCAGGCTATTTCCAGCCTCAGCCTCCCAGGTAGCAGGACTCCCTACACCACCATGCCCAGCTATTTTTTTTGAGACTAGGTCTCACTACATTGCCTAGGGCTGATCTTGAACCCACGAACTCAAGCAATTCCTAATCTCAGTCTCCCTTCTTAGGCTGGGATTAAAGGCACGTGCCACCACACCCGGCTATATTAGCTTTTTTCCCTCTTCCTGTCTTTATAGAATCACACTTCTTTGCATTAAGTCTTGGTTGCAGACCAAAGTTCCAGAAGGGCAGTGTCCAAATTTATCACAGTGACTGGCACATAATTGGTGCTCTACAAATGTTGGAATGAATGAACACCTGCCTTGCCTCTTCTCTCCTTTACCTTTTCATAAATATAGAATTAGAATGTTTGATTGTGTGGACCAGTAGTTTTTCTCTGTATGATATTCCCATGTGACTGTTGTGGCTGCTCTCATCATGGCAGCCGTGTTCAAAGAAGAAAGGGGAGAAGTTGCCATTATGAATCTGAAATAGCACGGGAGTCACTTCCAATGTGTTTTATTGGTCAAATGGCTATATACTTAGTATAGAGTCAAAGAGAAATAAAGGGATAAGACAGTTTTTGATCATTTGTAATCCACTTCAGTGACCACAAAATGATATCACCTTGTCCAAAACCATGGTCTTTATTTAGTTCCTAGTGCCTGGCAGTGTTTTTTTTTTTTTTTTTCTTTTAACTGTTAAGTCAGTGGTTGCTAGTGCTCTCTAATTTCTTTCCTTAATGCTTAATTATGATAAACTATGAAATACATTCTAGTAGGCCCCTGTTACAGGTATAAGGCTGTGGAAAAACTAACCAAGATCATATGGACTATATATGGTGGATTCAAAAGTAGACCTCCAGTGGCCTTTCTTCAGAGGCCACCATTTGTGTACTATTGTTTGTTTTCATTAGTTTCTACTACTGCTCTCACTGATTGGTTGTATGTTCCTAGGAAAGAATAGTCTATATAATAAACCTCAAGTTGATTTGTATTGTGATCTCTGTAATATCCAGATAAAAGGTTTTTAATAAGCATAGAGTGGATGTAATTGAAGAAATAAAATCATCACCATCACCTTCAAATGCCTGAGAAATTCTAGGTATTGAGTCTTGAACACAGATTTGCTGCTAAGGAAAAGGCTACTTATCTTCACTTCTGTCCCTGCTTACTACAGGAGAGATGGCCACCCACTGTCCCCCCACCCCCCATCTGCCACCCATTCATTCATAAGCTTGGAGGAATTGATGTTGCAGTGTTCAAAGTGCCAGGACTAGACTAGTTTCTCCTGCTACAATCATTAGGGTTCTCCTACCTTTGCAAGTGGGACTCTAGACTCCAGCTCCAATAGACAGAATCACTGTGGGGTCTCAGAGTACATTGGTGAGAAATGCCTTGAAGCCAGGAAACTGGCCCACAGGACTGTGTAGCTGGGCAGCATTGTGGCTCAGAGCTGAGGCAGCCGTGCTGTGTCTGTAGGGGCTTCTGAGTCTTCACAGTGAGCAAAGAGAAGTGGATCAAGCCACAAAGATGGTCTTTTTGACTGGAATCAAGTGGTAATCAAGTTATTGGGAAAAGAGAAATGGAACACAAAAAGACACTTGCCCAAGATCAGGCCCATGACCCATACTGTGATGGCCGCATACTTAAAAAACAACCCTGGTTCTGCTGAGATGCTGTGTCTACCTGGGAAGTCTTAAAATTAATCCAAGACTTTCATATTAAGGAAGTCCTTACTGCCACATCTTAAGTGGGCAGGGCACTGATTTCCAGTTGGACCGTGACAGTGATATTCAGGAAGCCATTTGGCTCAAGTCTGCTGTGTGATAGTTGCGTGAAGTTCATTTGCGTGATACAGGTTCCCTGGAAGCCTTCCTTCAAAGTGAGACTGTCACTGGCTTGTAATACCTTTATTTATGGCAAAATTAAGAAGCTGTTGGTGCCAGAGATTTCAGACTTAGGTTTTTGAACTCAGGAATCAAATTTCAGAAAATCAGAATTACCTTTTAAGTAATCTCTGTCTTCTGAGAAAGAGATTTGGCTTGGTAAGATTACAAAAGCAAACAAGCCAAAAAGGACTTAGGCAATTGATAAATAGATCATGGACTTTTAAAAAGAATATTTGCAATGAAATCTGACAGAGGTGAGTTATAAGCAGTTATTTTCTCGAGCCCTCTCTCTTCACTCTACCCAGATTCCTAGCCATGGTGTCTTTCACACATTTTTTTTTAAAAAAATTATTTTTATTTTTTCTTACAACCTCGGTCATATTTGTATAGTTGTTGATCCCCTTATGTATGGCCCCATCCTCCCCCCACCCTGTCCTCCCTCTGGTCACTTCCTCTTCCCTCTCCCTGTAAATCCTTGATCAATGTTTGACCCATTAGTCTGTCTCTCTCTGTCTCTCTCTGTTTCTCTCTCTGTCTCTGTCTCTGTCTCTCTCTCTCTGTCTCTCTCTCTCTCTCTCTCCCTTCCATTAATCTCTTTTATGGTACAATGTCCTTTTCCTGGGTGAAGGCCTGCTCTCCTGGGACTTGGCAGACAGACTGTGCTGCTTAAATTTCGAGGGGTAACTTTGAGACTTGCAGCCAGCCCGAACTCGTCAGGAGCCTCTTGTAGGGCAGGTGTGTGGCATTGTTCTCCAGGATCCTTTATTGTGACATTTCCTGTGAAGTTGAGTCTCGTACACTCTTAAAAGAAGTAGAGAATAACCTGGATTATACAGATAAACAAGTTCATTAAGTATTTACTGGCATCACAGAGTTAGCCTCTTTCTAACAAATGTCTTTTTTCGCTTGTGCAGAAGCAGCCAAAATCAGCACATAGAGTAAAGGAGGCATCCTGTGGAAGGTTTGCTTTATTTAGGAGTGACTGGATTGTGAAGTAATTTAAATACACAGATATTGCAAGATGGTTCTGTATCTCAACAACAAAGAGATTGAATGTTAAGAAAGTTTAGGGGAAAATCCAGAATTAGCAGCTTTTGGTTCTACTTGCTGGACAAAACATCTTGAGGTTGGCACCTGTTAACTTTGTAAATAAATAAAAAAAAAAAAGAAAGAAAGGAAAAACTGCATGTTGAATACTACTTGGCCCTTCTGTTGGTTCAGTATTTTGAGGTAGTGCCATTGTTATGAGGCTTGACTCATGCTTGAAATATGAGAGGGGACATAATAGAACTGAAGTGAAATGCTGATCATCTGAAGGTTTCTGGAAATCTTTGTATGCATGTTACCAACTCTGAATTTATTGAGAAATATTAATGCAGCTTTCAGAGGAAGAATGTCAATATGGAAAAAGATTGGTAATTAGAGAAGCAGTCGGAGTAATTGTCGTTTTCTTAAATTGTGTGTCCTTGGAACTCCTTGCTTCTTCCTGGGCCTCTCCTGGCTTCCTAATCTGTGCTCAGAAAATGGAAATGTAATTTTCTATGTACAAGTCAACTACCTTGTGAAACCATGAGATCTTGGAAGGCAGGAACAGAGTGAAATGCAATACTGTGTTGGCAGCATCCAATCGACAGGATGCAGTACGACATTCTCAAACTTCAAAGCCACGTCTTTGGACCAAACCCCAGTTACCATTATAGTGTGGCCAATATTTAGATATGTTGACCGCTTTTATAGTTTGGTTAAAGGAACACATTTAAGAGAGTTTAGTTTGGTCATTACTACTATGATTTACTGTTTATTCAGCAAATATCTACTCCAAAAACACCTACCTTCTACATGTCAGGTGCTATTCTTAAGTATGGTGTTATGGAAGCAAACAAAACTGGTGTAGTTCCTGTTCTAATGAATCCTGCCTTCTGAAGGAGATAGGCAATACACATAAACATATGGGTATCCAGTGGTAGCATGATAAAATACATGGGAAACGAAAGAGGTGCAATTATAGTGATCAAGGAAGACTTGTGTTTGCATTGAGGACTGCATGAAATGAGGAATGAATCATGGAAAGACAAGATGATCGTTTCAGACAGAAGCATAAACAAGGGTCAAGGTGCAAATGACCATATCATGCTTGGTGCCTTTAAGCTAGAACATGGTAGGATTGGACATACAGTGAGCAGGGGGAGAGAGGAAGAAGATGAGCTTTGAAAAAATAGCTGACTGTAGTTTTATAGGCTCTACAGGTTCTATAGGTTCTATAGGCTCTATAGGCTTTATAGGTGGTAAAAATGGATCTTAATTTCTCTGGAAATATGTTTGAATATATGTCTGAATTGATTTTTAAAAGCCCTTTTCATATACATGCACATATGAAAAATATATATAATATATATATATATTTCTGTGGGGCAAGGTGGGGGATATAGTGTTCTCAAGATCAAAGAAAGTATTATCAGAGGAGGATAAACTGTCAGATGTTTTACTATTTGCTTTATTTACCTTTATGTATATTTCCAAATTCTCATTTTTTTCCAATCAAAGATCATTGTTATATTCCAAAAAAATAGACTGATTGTTTTTTAATATAGTCATGGAATATTTTAGTTTAGTTTCCACTTAAAAACCATTTGGTTTAAGGTTCCCCTTAAAAAGAACTGAGTGGCATCACACTGGCTGAAAATGATGTAAAGACAGCTATCTCTAGATACTGGTCTGAGTGGATGGAGGCTGAGGGTATAGAATAGAGATCCGTCTGAGGTAAAAACTGCTCTCTCCACTTTCTGCTGTCACTTAGACCAATTTAGCTATTTAAAATCACTGACTTTATTTTTATGAACCTAGTATCAGTTTATTGATTTATAATAAATAGAGCTCTCATAGTCAGGAATGCTTACACCCTTTTCCCTATGAAAAGCTATTTGACAGTCAGATTATAAACAGAAAATTGCTTGGTATGCATGAAATTGGACGGAGATGCTTCTGTTGAATAGTACCATTAAGGTATTCATCAATTTGAGGTTTATATTAACCAAATCATTTTCATATCTGGTAAAGAAACTGAGGCTTTAATAAAGCTCCTCTCTAGTGGTCAGTGAGGAAATGAAGAACTCAAAAAAATTGTTTTTGATTCACAGTGATACTTTTCCTCTTCTACCTCAACTTCCTGTATTCTATATCATAGACTTTAAGTATGTGTCTTATATATTCTGTAAACACAAACTCTTCCTTTCCTGACTTCTGGCTCTCGCAAACCACTATTCACGTGCTGTTCTTCTAGAATAAACTAGGTACATCATATAAATGGTGGGCAGTCACAGAGACTCCCTACCTATGCCCTCATGGGTTACTTCATATGAATGGAATCATACAGTATTTATCATTTGTGACTGGTTTATATCCCTTAGCGTAATGTCTTCAAGGTTTCATCAATGCTGCATTTATCAGAGTTTCCTTTTTAAGACTGTCATCTTATTGTATATCTGTATCACAATAGATATACCTCCTTTTCTTCCTTTCTCTCCTTGCTCATTGTTTATCCCTTTATCAGTGGACACTGAGTTGCCTCTACCTTTTGGCTGTTGTGAATAGTGTTGCTGTGAACATGACTGTATACATTACTCAGTGGAATTGCTGAAGCATATTATGATTCAGTATTTAATTTTCTTGAGTAACCGCCATACTGTTTTTCATAAGCTTGTTGGAAAACTGGACTTTGTGTTGGATACCTGCTTCAGGTTTGGAGTGGTGAGGAGATGCCATTTGGGACACTTGTTTGGACCACAAGCTGCAGGAAGATGCCATCTTTGGTCTTGTGCTTTGTTTTGAGATTCCTGCTTCAGGGTTGGAGCAGAGAGAAGATGTATCTTGGAATGTGTATCTTGGAACATGTGTGGCCTTTATATAGTACTTTGAGATTGGACTATAACTGTGGTTAAACAAGAGGTCACTTGTGACCTCAGTGACTCCTGCTTCTTTCCTATTTGTAAATATATCCTGTTTTGTTTTCCCTAAAACCTGGTTTGTCTTGCAATTGTTGGCACACAAGTGGGACCATGTAGTAGCACTTAATGCACATAGATATAATGCTGCTACTCCTGCTGACTGACTGCTATTGGCACTTGTGTAGCACCTCACCCTCACCATCCCTTTAGAATGAATGACCTTCATATAAACCCTACAGTAGTACATAGGTTCTATATTACAGACATTTGTTAGTAAGGAATGGAAACTCAGACAGATATATATGCCTTTTGCATCAAGCAGATGGCAGAGTGCTATTCCAGAAGACCCTGCTGTTTGCATAGTACCTGTTCTCAGAATACTACATCATGGCCTACAGAAGTGGCCTTGGGCATGGTGGGTGGGTTGATAGGCTTCGGGATAGAAGAGACATTATGCTTATACAGACTGGAGATTTCATGTAAAATCCAAGTGATGGGGAGTAATGAACCTGAATTTAGACATGCTGAGTTTGAAATGCTTGCTGGTCAGATGTGCAAGGTTTAGGGAGAGGTCCAGGTTAGGACTCTGGTCTTTGTGGTTATTCACTCACAATGCAAATGAGTTGATAACTGGTGTTATGGTCTGATTCAGCCTCTCCACAGTACCTGCCTATAATTTGGGCACTTGAGTTACCAAGTGGTCACCTGTATATTCAAGACTATTATTCTATTGTTTTACATATAGTTGACCCTTGAACATTGAGAAGTGGCATGTGCAGAAATCTATGTGTAACATTTGACTCCCTAAAAGCTTAACTGTGGTCTTCCCTTGGGGGGGTTGGCTTTAGGACACCACTTTAGGACACCATTTTCCCCCACCCGCCCCAGGAGACCAAAATCAGCAAGCAATGCATATGTTCCTTGCTATCTACCCTCCAAATTCAAGGTTCAGTCACCTGATATGAAGTTTAAATGTATGTTGTTCAAGCATTGTGTTTAAGTTGTGGTTCTTGAATTATTTAAGGAAATAACTAGATTTACTTTGGTCATCATTTCATAATGCATACAGATGTGGAATTATTGAGCAGTACACCTGAAACTAGTATCAATTATATCTCAGTTGAAAAGTCAATAGTTTGTCCCAGTAAATTTGTACTTTTGATTCTTCTTTGAGAAAGGGCAGGATAAACAATTTGGGCCAGTGGATATGTTCATAAAAGTAGTATGTGTAAATAGAGTTTGGAAAATAAATAAGCAAAACATCTTGTAGGTCTCACTGTGTTGCCCAGGGTACCGCAGACTCAAGTTGCCCGGGGTACTGTGGACTCAGGCAATCCCCTACCTCAGCCTCCCAGGTAGCTGGAAATACAGGTGTCCAGCTGCTGTTTTCGAAACCAGGTCTCACTATGTTGCCTGGGGTAGTCTTGAACCTGTGAACTCAAGCAATCCCAAGCCTCTTGCCTCCCAGTGCTTGGACAGCAGGCATGCGCCACCACACCCGGCTTGGTATATTCTTTTAGTTATAAATATTCTTAAATAATACTTGGATTATTGTATTATGGCATTTTTTTCCTTGAAGTTTTCCTTCATTTATTTTCTTTGATTTTTTTTTAATTTTATGCAAGGTCAAAGTTTTTATTTTTTTAAGTTACTTTCCTAGAACTTGATGCAATCTTTGAGAAACTCATTTCTTTTTTTTTTTTTTAATTGTAGTACTGGTTTGCAACACTGTATGTGTTTTAGGGCAATAAGTTCATACCTCTCAGAGGTATGTTACCATGCCACCCCCACTTTCTAAGTACCCATAGTTCTCTACTCTAAATCATGGGGCCACCTCTGTTTGTTCCCCTCCCCTCTAATAGTATAACTTTTCAGTTATATTCCTAAAACTTGTTTGGTTTACTTTTGTCAGTTCATTATTTTTTTCTATATTTTACACATGACTGAAATCATTCAGTGTTTGTATTCTCCTTCTGACTTATTTCATTTGGTATAATTTCCCTCAGTTTCTTGAAGGTTGTCACAAATGATAGTGTATCTTTTTAATATAATAAATAGCTGAGTAGTAGTCATATGTATCTCTGTATGTTCCACATCTTCTTAATCCACTGTTGTGTTGATAGGCATTTAGGTTGATTCTATAACTTGACTGTAGTAGATGGTGCTATAATGAACACAAGAGTACATTCATTTTTCGTTTGAATTAGTGAATTTGTATTCTTTGGAGACTTGGGGTGTATAATTGTTGGAACATATGTAATACATATTTTTAATATTTTGGGAGACCTCTACATACTGTTTTTGCTAAGAACTGGATCAACCTGGGGGGGGGGGTGTTTGTGTGTGTGTGTGTGTGTGTGTGCGCGCGTATGTGCTGAGCAGTTCTCAGTAGAGGGGGGTTTTAATATGCCTTTGCCTGATGATAAGTGATGTTGAACATTTTTTCACGTACCTTTTGGCCTTTGGTAGATCTTTGGAGAAATGTCTATTTTCCTCTTAAGCCCACTTTTAAATTGTATTCTTTGTATTCTTTTTATTTAGTTGTATGAGTTCTTTGCAGATCTTGGATATTAAATCCTTTTCAGATGTATGATTTATAAATATTTACTCCCATTTTGGGTGTTTTTTGTTTTAATGATGGTTACATTCACAATGCAGAAACTTTTGGGGTTGATATAATTCCATTTATTTTTGCTTTTGTTTATTTTGCTTTAGAGTCAAATTCCCAAAGATATCCATGAAGCTACTACTGTCATATAGTGTTTTATGTATTTTTTTTTCTATGTATGTTGTGTTTTCTTTTGTGTATGGTGTGAGAGGGTTTCATTTTCTGCATATGGCTATCCTTTTTTCCCCAGCACCATTTGTTCAAGAGACTTCTCTTTCTCCATTGTATGTGCTTGTATCCTTTGTGGTAACTGAACAAATAAATATGCCTTATTTATAGGCTTTTATTTTTATTCCATTGTTTGGTGTGTCTATTTTTATTCCAATACTGTACCATTTTGATTACTATGGCCTTGTAGTATAGTTTGAAATCTGGGAGTATGATACCACCCATTTTTTTTTTTTTTTGTCAAGATTACTTTGCTCTGTAGTGTCTTTGTGGCTCATGTGAATTTTAATAATGTTTCCTATGTTTCTTTGCAAATGCCATTGAAACTTTGATAGGGACTGCATTGAATCTCTAGGTCATCTTTGGCAATATATTGCCAAACCCTCAGCTTTGGTAAGCTGAGCATTTTCACAATGTTAATTCTCATAAAAATTAACAGGGATTATCTTTCCATTTCCTTGTATCATCTTTTAACACTGTTAAATAGTCTTCATTGTAGAAGTTATTTACATTTTTTGTTTGGTTTATTTCTAGGTATTTAATACTTATTGATGCTGTTGTAAGTGGGATTGTTTTCTTTCTCTTTAATTCATTACTTGCATATAAGAATACAACAGACATTTTTATGTTGATTTTGTAGCCTGCCAATTTTTTTTTTGAGACTAGGCCTCGCTATTTTTGCCCGTGGAACCACAGGCTCTTGTTGCCTGTGGGGTACCACAGGTACCACAGACTCAAGCACTCCCCAGCCTCAGCTTCCCAGGTAGCTGGGATTACTGGCGCGCGCCACCACGCCCAGCTATTTTTTTGAAACTAGGTCTCGCTATGGGACCCAGGCAGGACTCAAACCGCGTTCCCTATCCCCAACCACTTCATACGCTGAAGCTTACAGGCACGAACCACCATGCCTGGCATTGCCAATTTATTATACTGACTTTCTATTTCTAAAAATATTTTAGTAGAGTATGGTTTTTTGTGTGTATATTATTATGTTCTATGCAAAAGATGATATTTTTACTTCCTTTCCAATTTGGACTTTTTATCTTTCTCTTGCCTAACTGCGCTAGAACTTCTAATACAATGATGAACAGTAGTCATGAGTCCATGCCACATAACAGACCTTATGGGAAAAACTTTCAGTTTTTTTTTTTTAAATCATTGAATATGTTAGCTGTGGATTTGGCAATATATTGCCTTTATTATGTTTAACTATGTCAGTTCTATGACTTTTTTCAAAATTTGTAATTGATCTACAATCATTTTACATCATTGTTAGTGTTGAGACAGTAGAGGACTTACCTCCTCAGGTACAGTCCCAGCACTGAAGCACCCATAATCTTCCACAGTAGTTCATTGTTACCTCCCCCTAAAGTTTCTTTGTTTGAATCTTTGTTTTTTCTTTATTCCACCTGTAAGTCACATAATCCAGTATTTATCTTTCTTCCTTCTGGATTATTTTCCTTAGTGTAACCCCTTCTAGCTTCATCCATGTTGCTGAAATGGTATAACTTTATCTTTATTGATCATTAAGTAATATTTCATTATGTATATATACCACATATTCTTGGTTCACTCATCATCTGGTTGGGCCGATAGATTGTTTCTGTCAGCCCATACTGTTGTATCTTGGCTATTATAGTGCTGCAGTAGATATAGGAATGAAGGTTTACTTTCAAATTTGTGTTTTTTGGGTAGATACCAAAGAGTGGAATCTCTGGGTTGTATGGCAGTTCTAATTTTAGTCTTTTGAGATTGTTCCACACTCCTTTCCATAGGGGCTAGACCAGTCAACATTCCCACCAACAATGTAAAAGGATTTCGTTTCCTTCACACCCTTTCCAGCACTTGTTGTTTCTGGTCTTTTTGATAATGGGTCATTCTCAAACTTGCTAGGTGTTAAATTCATTGTGGTTTTGATTTGCATTCCCCTCCCCTCCAGTTGATTTACATTGCTGAGATGGTGTTAGTGAACAGTTTTTCCTATAACTGATGCTATCTATGTCTTCTTTGGGAAAGTACCTTTTTGGTGCCTCTGTTTTGTTTTTTTTTTTTTTAATTGAATTTTGTTGTTGTTGTTATTGTTGCTGTTGTTGAGTTGTATGAGTTCTTTAAGTCCTTTGTCGGGTATATGGTGTGCAAAAATTTCTCCCGTTCAGTGGGGTATCTCCTCATTTTGACTGCAGTCTTTTTTATCATGCAAAAACTTTTTCTTGTTTCTTTTCTTTTTTTTCTCCTCTGGAGATGAATCCACAAAGATCTCTGAAGTTTATGTCATAGACTATTTTACCTATTTTCTTCTATTTATTATGTAGTTTACCAGTATTACATTCAACTTTTTTATCAATTTGTTTGTAAACTCTTTTGACTTTTCTTTGGGAAGACTTTTATCATTCCCTGCTATCTGGAGGAGAGTCTTGAGGGACTGGAGGGACATCTAGGACAGATAAGTCCCCATGTTCATAGATATATGTCCTATGTATAACATACTATGAATGAACATTTGGGTTTCAAATCTGTTCATAGACAATACATACCAACATAACTATATATTCTTTTTTTTTTTTTTTTGAGACTAGGTCTCGCTATTTTTGCCTGTGGAACCGCAGGCTCACGTTGCCCCGGGTAACACAGATTCAAGCAATCTCCAGCATCAGCTTCCCAAGTACTTGGGATTACAGGTGCGCATCACCACACCTAGCTATATTTTTTTGGAACTAGGTCTCTCTATGTGCTCCCAGTGGGACTCGAACCACGATCCCTGGCCCCAGCTGCAGCGTCCTAGCTGCCGCCTACAGGCATTCGCCACCATGCCTGGCAACTATATATTGTTATATCTTTAGGGCAGATATGGGGGCGTTAGAGAAAATGTGAGTAAATGAGTAAAGTTTCCAGTGCCGTATACAATTGGTGTCTGATGTTAAAAAAGAAAAAAGCAAGACTACCTTGAGTCCTTGAGGTGGTCTTTGTAAAATAGTTCAAGGACTAAAAAGGTCTGTTTAAAAAACACACAGACTGTTAGGAAGTGACCCATCTATTCTGCCTCAGCCTGTTAACTTGGTCTTCTGTCCAATGCTTATGCAAGACTGCTTTTAGAATGTTAAGGAGTGCTGTGGGTGTCAAATGGCACCAGAGGAGGTGTGTAGGGTGACCAGGAACATAGGCAGCAGGTTCTGGAGCCAGCACAGCTGCAGTTACTGTGATCTTGACTTTCTTGTCTCTCATGTGAAAGAAGTATGATTTAGCCTTTTTTCTAACCACAAAATGTCAGCAATTTTAGAGTGATTTAAAAAAAAATTTTTACTCAAGTAGCTAAACCGCTCCCTTCTTACATGTATTGATACCTGTCTCTGCATATCAAGTGAATCTGTTGTGACAGAATTTTCTATGAAAACATCTAATTGTAGGATGTTTAATCCTTGGTATAGTCAAGTCACATTAAATCATAGGTACTGTCAAATTTTGTTTCCTGGTCAGAGGATGTTAGTAGTATGACTTTCTCTGTTTTAATAGGAACTTCCTATAAATAATAGTAAAATTATTACTGGAAATCCCTGAGTTAAACCTTATTGCTGCTGGGTGCGGTGGCACACACCAGTAATTCCAGTTACCTGGGGATCACTTTAGTCTATGGGTTAGAGACAACCCTGGGCAGCATAGCAAGACCTAGTGTCTTAAAAGTTTAAAAAAACAAAATACCTTATTTTGCTAAGTAAAGTCCTTTACTAAGTAAAGTCCTAAAGGACTTTACTTAGCAATAAGGTATTTTGTTTTTTTAAATTTCAGAAATGAATATTGAATGTAAGTGCAGAGAGTTGATTGTGGAGACTTGGAAGTTGAACACTTTTTGTGCTTGGTGTTTCTTACAGCCCAGTATTAGACCTGTTGAAAGATTAGTAGAAACCTAACCTTTTGAATTGCAAGAAGCTTTCAAAGTGCTAGTCTGGCCTCAATTTCATTAGCTTTCAAAGTATTGACTCAAAATTAAATCTCTACAAGTTCTTCTCTATTGATTTCCCCTTTTCTAGAAGGAAGTTAGTTTGCCACAAATATACTGTTATTAGCAAAGGAACTGGCCAGTTTCTAAGACCCAGAATCTGATTTATACTCTCAATACTAGTAGATAGTAGATGTGACCAACTTCAAGGATATAGCAAGAAGTAGGTATTTTCTGCTAGGATGATGGAAGTCTTTTTGTTACTCTTCTGCCCCTCTGTGTCCCTCACTTGCTTCATGTTGGCACTTGTTTGTGCTTGAGAAATGGCATTTCTCTTCTTAGAAGTGAAACCTACCTACTCTTCGATTTGTCATGGGACAGACAGAGCTTGAATGCAATCCATAACTAAGAGTGGAATGTAGGGATATATAACGTGGTAGACAGAATTGGGAGAATGAAGAAAGAAAATGAGGAATAGAGCATATTTTTTGAAGGAAGCACTTGCCCTTGACATTGAGACCAAGGATGAGGAAGAGCCATCTATGAAATAGTGATCTTAGAAAAAACCCCATCCAGAGAAGCAGAGGTGTTTTGCAGAACTTGCCACCATCCATCCAGGGCAAGAGTCAGTTATAGGGTGATTAGGGAACAAAACCTATGAATTTCCTGATCACCTGGCACCTAGCCACTTGTCTAGCATACTGGGCAACAGGAAATCTTACAGGATATAGTCACGGGCAAGACTAGGCTTCTTCATGGGCTGGGAGGGGGTTTCTCCCTGGCGTTTCTTCCTTTTGCTGTAATAAATACACACTTTGCCTGCTACTATGCCTGATGTGGTTGCTAGTACTCTTCAACCCTAGTGTACACCCTGACCCTAGAAAGCCTGCTCTTTTAACAGCATTGCTATGTTTCTTTTTCATCATTATGAATGAGAAGATTCCTAGTTATTTTTTGCCATGACCATTTGCAAGGTGGTGTTTGTATTTCTTAATCTATTTTAATCATGGAAATATGGAAATTCTCTTATTTCACCCACCTGCCTACATAACATCAACGCTGGCCTACTCTTGTCTTTTCTGAAAATCTTGTAACATTTGGTCTCTATACACATTATGCCTTTGTTGTACTTTAATGCAGACATTTTCCCTCCTCTCTAAGCTTGTTAACACTTCAATGACTGGGAGTGGCTAGTGCTTTTGTGCTCTCCTCCTTCCCTCTGTGATACCTAATACAACATGGGGAGATCAAAGACCCAGTTGTATGTGAAGGTGTGAGTCAGGATGCTGAATTTCTGACTCTCAACTATATGTAAGTTTACTAAGATGTCTCTGCTCACCTACAGTGCTTTTCTTGTAGGCACTTTTTGGAAAATCCTGAACAAGTAAGAAACATCTCATTCCCTTATATAGTGATCTCCAAACTGATAATGAGATTTCTGCCAGAAGGAATAAAGGCCACATATTCATGGCATCTCTGTTGTTTGCTAGGAACTCTGACTGATTCAGTAATTGGTAATGAGTCTGAAGGAGAGTCTGGAAAATAAAAATGTTTGTTTCCTGTGACCCTTTTAACTATAGTGCTGTTCTGCTTCTGTAACCGGCTTGCTGTCAGGGCCCCAGGAGGAAGTGCTGTGCTGTGCAAAGAGTGTGAGGAAGTGCTGTGCTGTGCGACAGGTGTGAGGAAGTGCTGTACTGTGCAAAAAAACGAATGTAAGGAAGTGCTGTGCAGAAAGACAGGTCCTTGCAAAAATCCTGTCCCTTTTTGTACCAAAATAAACTCCCAGTTCCTGTAACCTCATCCTTAGCAACAGTATATAAATTAAGCTTGTGTTCATTTCGGGGCTGCTCCAGGTGACTGGGACCCTTAAACCCAGTTTGCTGAGTAGCCCCAGCTAGCTAAAAATAAAACTGCTCCTTGATTTTGCATAATCATTGTCGTCTGAGTCTCTCTCACGCTCAAAATATCCCGTTCTGTTCCCCTAACATGTCAATTTCCTGCTCATTTCCTGCAACCTTCCTCTTTACATTCCACAATTTTGTTCAGTGTTACTCTCTGCCCTCCTGCTTTGATAAATATAGGTTATGTTTCTATTATCATGAGACTAATCTCTTTCCTTATGGTTTCACAATGGTGAAATTATAGGAATAACTAATAGTAACTTTTCTTTGACTACTCATTGCCCCACATCTATAGTTAACTATTCCTGGTAGTCCCCAAAACTCAACAGCCATTTTGTTAATGTTTTTCTTTTTTTGTGATTCTGTACTTGATAGTCAGTGGCATTATTAGCTTGTGATAAAAACTCCAGTGAATAAAACAAAAGAATTACTGCAATTTATTGAAAGAAAGGTCTCATAAATTTTCAGTAAACTAATTTTATTTTGTTACTGGCATTGCAAGAATTCTAATAAACTTATTCCTATTTCTGAATTAGCTGTTGGAAAATGGAACATATCCTAACATGGACAGATATATTCTGTTAACTAGAAATAACCAAGAAATAAATGATACTTTGTTATTAAATGGGTTATCTTGCACTTGGCTATACTACAATGAGTGTGGTGGTGCCTGATTTTAAATTAAAGAAGGAAATTATATTGCCTCTTTATTTCTTATGTAGTCTGTAAAGGAAAAGGGAATGAATTGAGAGCACATTAACCTGATTGTATTTGTAGGATTTTCTAAGATTAAAAAATATCCAAAATGTTCATATAGATGATGGATGATATTTAAGCATCTCCAGTGGTGTGGTGTATAATCATGCTTCATTGGAGTTGTCGGTGCTTGCTTACAGTGGGGGGCTTGCTCTATGCCTGAAAGGACAAGAAATACAACACAGAGGTTAGATAACTTGCTGAATGGCACAGGGTAAGTGGCCTTCGATATTTAAATCCAGACTTCATTTCCTAATAGCAAAACTGAAAAAAATCAAGAGAAAGATAAAATATAGAGTATCTAAAAATGAGTGAAGGCCCTAGTGAGTTTAAAGTAACTATTTGTTACAATGAACAGTCGTCTTTGATTATGCAAGTATTACTCACCTGAGTTTCTGTCCAGGCAAGCAATCCTCCCTTTTTGCCATGGAATTTCAGTGCAAAAGCTGAATTTATCTTGAGCAAACTGGGTTACTCACCTTATTTCTGATGTTGATGGAAAATTTTGTTTCCAATTTCACAATAGGAAATTCTAAAAAAAAAAAAAAAAGATGGCTGATGAAACCATCTTCTCTTTACTTTCTAATACAGCTCTCTTGTCCGTAGGTTTGTCTTACTCCCATTTGAGATTTGAGTCCAGAGACATCACTATGCCTAGTGCTCACCTACTAATTTGAATCTAAATTCTGGGCAGATGTAGAAGAGGTAACAATTTGCTATTGTTAGTGGCAGTTCAGGAAAAAGAAAACATTTCTAATGCAGGCAAGTTAGTAGCATTGCATCTTTGTGACTCAGTGCTTGGAAATATAAACAGATCTCTTTAGATAAAGATTATTTCCTTTCATTATTTTAAACATACTTGGTCATATAAGGGTCTAATTTTAAGTAGTACTGTTGCAATCACTGACTTTAACTTGATTAATAAAAATAATAATGAAGTTAATGTTTTTCTTAGTAAAATTTTAACTTTCCTCAAGAGACATCAATTAAACCCATATATACCATATATTTTTTTTTCCAGAAAAATCTATGAGGTTAAGTGAATTAAGTTTTTATCAAATTTTTCCTTAACACCTATGTTGGTTGTACCCTTTATTTAAAGAGCAAAGAAACTCTGAGGTAGGAGAAAGACAGCACACACTGAAGTTAGGGATGTGACTCAGATCATAAGGAATTTGGTATTGAAACATTCATTTTTCCACTTTCTAAGCAAAGATCTTGTTACTGTATTCTCTACTTCATCCAGTAAATTTTTTTTTTTTTTTTTTTTTGAAGCTAGGTCTTGCTTTGTTGCCCAGGGTCTTGCTTTGTAGGAGGGTAGGAAGAAAAACTGTGGAGAGGGTACGTGAGTATATTGAGCCTGTTCTGCTGAGACAGTTTAATAACACCACCATTGCCAGTTCTCTTAATCGACGAACTGCCTGTCCAGGGTTCGTGACCCAGTTATTAGCCCAAGTCCACTTGTTAAGTGATCAGTAATTTAGGCCCAATTTAAAAAAGTAAATCAAGCAAAGTAGTAAAGTACCCTGGGTTTGAAATTCCACCTGGATCCTGGGCCTAGGGTGTTGACTAAAGCTTTAACCTGATGTCTTGGGGTCGTAGGGTATTTTGTAAGCACATCATAGTTAACTTCTTTACTGGGCTATTGAAGCCCACTGAATATATACCAAGGTGTGCAAAACAGCTTTGTAAGTGCTCAGATGCCATTAAGTTTTAGGGAGTGGTACCATCTCACTTGCCACCATCCCTCCAGAACTCTGGCTATACTTACAGAAAACTTGTTATGTTGTGTAACCCATTTGAAAGCGGTGTGATTGTTACTGGATAAAAATCCTGCTTTGAATATTGAACATCTGATCTGAATATTTCTCCTCTGTAGATTTTCCCCCCAGGAAAAGCGGTGATTTTTTTTTTTTTTTTTTGGTGGGTGGTGGTGGTAATGATTAAGGCATGCGTGTGTGCATGTGTGTGTGCATGTGTTTGTATGTATAGAAGGGAGAGCAAAGGCCGGGCATGGTGGCGCATGCCTGTAGGTGGCAGCCTAGGAAGCCACGGCCGGGGCCAGGGATTGCGGTTCAAGTCCCGCCTGGGGACATGTAGCAAGACCTAGTCCCAAAAAATAGCTGGGGGTGGTGGCACGCGCCTGCAATCCCAGCTACCTGGGAAGCTGAGGCTGGGAATTGCTTGAGTCCGTGGTACCCCGGGCAATGTGAGCCTGCGGTTCCATGGGCAAAAATAGCAAGACCTAGTCTCAAAAGAGGAAAGAAAAAAAAAGAAGGGAGAGCAGTAGGGGAAGCAAGTAAGAAGAAATGTAGACAGAAGGTGAAGACATTATTCACTTGGACTGGGGCCAAAATATAGGTAACTTCAGATTTCCGGGAGAATGAGTGAAGCAAAAGAGAGCCATAAAAACAAAACAAAGCAAAAGAACATAATTTTTTCCTGGAGTTGGTATGGGACCTTTGGCTTAATCAGTGTTGAATTCAAATGACTAAGATGGTACCATGTGGTGAGAGTCTTGTCTTCGGAAGGAGACTTACTGTGCCTCCTTCTAGAGTAATATAGTCTGTTCTCATCATTTGTACCATGGAAGGCAAACTTAAAGTATCTATTCAGTCCTCCATGCCCTCTTTTTTCTTGCAAGCCCATGTACTCTATTCCTAGTCTGAGTGTTTCCACATAGGGGAAATACCAGGTCTTGTGGTATGTAGATGGGACAGGGAGCTATGGGCGAGGAGGGGAGCATGCAGGCATGC
>PVHY01017628.1:0-30984 GCA_004024945.1 Uropsilus gracilis
CTTTGTTTGCACACCCTTTATATACCCTGATTTCCCGCCTTCCAGGAAATCTGTTTCACCTTGACTATTTCACTTCTTTCTTCCCCCTGCATCCCCCTGAAGGGAAATTCCAGCTAAGGTCATTCCCCCATTTTAACATTACCTGTCCTTGAAATCTGCAATCTTAAACAGGAGACAATGGGGGGGGCACACCCTATCAATCTGAGCTTTCCAATTATCTTGCACATCTTTGCTCTTTCTCAATAAACACTTATTACACTTTCAAATATCAACTAGAGTTTTTATGTCCACCCAGAAGTTCCACCCAACTTTCCTCCACAGTACAGAGACCTTTCCCTGACTCCCAGCATCACTGGCACACTTCCATCACAGTGCTTTTCTCACATGTTCACCTCTCCTCCCACTGGAATGCAGGTTATATCCTACTATGCAGTCGAGGTTATTACCATAATGCCTAGCTTAGAGCAAACAATCTTAACAAGAAGATGCCCTCTTTGCAGAAGAATTTGAACTAAGAATCTGCCAACTAATTAAAAAAAAAATCAAAATAGGGAATCATAAAGCTGATAAATATCACACTTATATAACTTAAGGACTTCTAACTGCACATTCATTCACCATTTACCAATCTTGGCTATTTTGTTTGAGTTTAGATTTACAAATTAATAAGGGACCTTATCTTTGCTACACTGAGTGTGCTGGCCAGCGTGGTATTCTTAAAAAGAAGCAAAAAATTTAATACACATACAAAGTAGTCAATCTTTTTAGCCATTTATTCAAAAAGTTTTATTCAATTCAATTTAATTCAAAAGCAATTCAATTTATCTTTCCGAAGAATTCAATTTACATTTTTATAAAAAATATTTTTCTTGTCATAGCTATATTTCACTAACCTATCTAATACTCAATTAAATAGACACATAGAGAAAATGGGCAAAATCAAGTTGAGAAATATACTATCTATCTCAGAGTAAACCTACAACTCACTCTGGCAAAATTAGCAGTGAGGGCCCACTACAGAACAGTGTGTGAGTCGGGATTATGCAGATGGGATCCCTCAGTATGTTTTATCAAAGAAATTGAAAATATCAGCTCATCCAGGAAGTTGGTTTAAACAAAAGTCAGTTTAAAGTTTCTAAGATAAATGTTTACCAAAAGAAGCAAGGATGTGAGAGAGAAAGAATGGAGAGTCAAATATAAACTTCCATAATCACCAACATAAGAGGAAAATGCTACAGGTAAAGCTGTCTATTGCCTAAAGTTGTCTATTGTAAAGCTGTCTATTGCCTAAAGTTCTTCAGTGATTCCCCAGTGTTTGCATTAATTTTCAACCTGTTAGTAAAGATGCCCCATCATAAATATGACCTATGTATGTTCTTTTCATACTTACACACACATAAACACACATACACACTTTCTACTGTTCTTTCAGCTGATATAATTTGTTTCCAGTTAGTTCAAACATGCTTTCCCTCAACTTAGGATGTCCCACTTCTCTATCAAATTCTTATTTTTTTTTTGAAGCTTTAAGTCCTCCCAGATGATTTTCTTCCTCCCAATGAAGAAAGACATCCCAGCTCAAGGATACCCTCTGTACCCTGATATATATATATATATATATATATATATATAGGAGACCATGTTTATGACTGCCCTAGGTGAGTCTTAGTTTACATTCCAACCTCTGTATAAAAATACCACTTTCACTATTAAAAACTGTCCCAATTTGACAAAGAATTATATGGTCACCCTAGACACTGTGTGATACAAATAGGATTAAACAATGGTCTCTACCTTTGTTTTAAAAAAACAACGCAGACATACAGACTAATTTTTCAAATATATATTACTATTCATCTCTTTTTCATTCAGGAGTCACATACGGACCATCAAAGACCTATGATTATCCAATGTAAATGTTACACCCAAAACGTATCACACTACCCCTGTAAATGTTTTTTCACTATCTATTTCTTTTACAAGATTATAAATTTCTTAAGGAGCAAAGGCTTGTCTCATTTATCTTAATATCCACATAGCAGAACCTAAAGCTCAACACATTAACTATATTCAATAATGTTTGTTGACTGTTACCAATCAATGCAGAAGACAATGCCTCTCAAAATATTTGCAGCATAACCAGTTCTTCATAAACATCTGAGTAACTGATTTATCTGCTTTGACTATTGCCTGCCTATATAGTAGTTACAGAATGCAATAATCATTAATTCTGAAAAAATACCAGCAATAATAACATCACATTTGACATGCCGGCTCAATTCATTCAAATAGAATAATGAAATTGTGTAATGTCATATAGTCTTACTAACATCACTAGCACTAAAAGGTGAATTTTTCTTTTATGGAACACTTTATGTCTCTAGATATATAATCGAAAAAATTTACTGTATTTTTATTTAAAAATAAAATGCAGAAAGCAGCCTAGTAATTCTTTTCTTAGACTACCATTAAAAGCTATTTCTGTCTGAGAAATATGATATATGTTTTGTACATAAACTAGTCTATATGAGCAAGCAATGCTATTTCATATTTTAGCCTAATGGCAACATTCAGACATCTTCTAGATAATAGAATCCATGGCAGAAACAGACAAAAATATTATTTAAGATCATGGCTTATGCATTGTCATGCAGTTTATTACTAATTAATTACAAGTCACTATGAAAAATGAAAAGCTATTTTCTTGATAAACAAAAGTTACATTCAGCAAGAGTTTGATTATAGAGACAACTATTAAAAAATAACAGAATTTTAACTTCATTCTGAAATTAAAACCAAGGACATACCTAAAGTCTATATCAGAAATGATCCAAAAAAGTTAAGTAAGTCTGTTCTACTGGTTGAAAAGAACAAAAGAAATCCATTTTAATAAACAAGTCAGGAAATAAAAGGAGAAGAGAATAAATAGTAATAAGTAATCTAACTTCCTTCTTTCATTAACTTTTCAATAACCTCACTGTAGGAATACAAATACAGATACATACTCAGGTTGCTAAAGTTATGCAAATTTCTGCAATTTTTAAATAAGTGGCTTTACAACTTTCCTGTGGAACTTCAATTTTTATATTCTCTCACAACTAATTACAAGCATGGGCAATCACTTGAAGAAGAAATAAAGTTCAAGAAAATGTATACCCTCCCCCTTAAACTCTCACAGCCATATCTCACACAACCATACTTTAATGACTGTTCCTGGTTACTTATAAACCATAAACCATCGCTACCTCACAGGATAATGGATTGGGACTTCTCAAAACAAAAGAGAGCACAACAGTCTGAAAAAGTGAGAGCAATGGCCAGAAAAAAATATATATAATCTATAATACAGTCACTCAGCTTTCATCTGTAACTACTAACTTGAAGGATTTTACCTATAAATAAATTATACAATCATTACGCAAGTACAAATATTATTATCGTCATCCTAATTTGGACTTTAGATGGGGAAAGGCAGCATGAAAGGAGAAGGCACACAGATGATGAACATAGAAGGTGGATCACACTGATTGTACACCTACTGTGTGCCAGGCAGTGTAACGGTTCTGGGGATACAGGCATAAAACAGCAAAATCTCTGCCTTCCAAGTTCAAATAAACTTCTTTAAGCTTTTGTCAGCAGGATTAAAATTCTTATCTGTTTCCAAACCATGTGATCCTTGTTCTACAAGATGCTGACCCCAGAAGAAAAGTCCATACAGAAGGTTTCCAGGAATGATACAACAGAAGAATCAATTCCTCTACTAAGACTAGTGGAAACATTTAGTTTTTTCCCTAAACTGTTTCAGAGGCTGCAACCACCTGTGAGAGTTCATTTTAATGTGTCAACTTAACTGAGGCACAGTGCCCAGATAGTGGTCAAACATTATTCTTTAGGGTTTCCTTAGTGTGTTGTTTAATGAGATTAACATTTACATCAATGGACTTTGAATACAGCAGACTACCCTGTGTAATGTGGGCAGGCCTCATCGCATCATTAAACAGAAGACTGGCTTCCCCAAGCAAGAGCAAGAAGGAATTCTCAAGCAGGTTTCAGACTTAAAGACTAGACCTCCAGTTCAGGTCCTTCCCTGAGCACAACTTGACAACCTTTGGACTTGAACTGTGTGGTCCACACTGCAGAACTTGGATTTACCAGTTGGAGAGCCTGGCTAACACACTGCCTAAACTATCAATATTCTCAGTTAATTCCTGCTATCCTCTACTGAGAGGGATCAATCCCACATAGTGAGCCCTTTCTAGAGTAAAGGCAAATATTTCAAACGACACTAGAAAAAATCATGCTAGCCAAAATAAACCAGAAAGAAAGGGAGAAATACCAGATGGTCTCACTTATATGTGAGGCAGGGAAAACAAACAAAAGGACAAGAAAAAAGTTAAGAGTAACAAACTGACAGCAGAATTAAAGCATGCAATAAAGAAAAGGGAGGGAGGGAGGGAAGGCAAAATCAGGGGAGGGATGAGCGCAAGAGATCAGGATGATGGTTCATGGATGATAAAGTGTAGGGGAACTTCAAAGTATATAATGATGTAAGAAAAAAAAATATATATATAATCAATGAAAAAACTCACAAGACAATAAGAGCCAAAGCCATGAAATTACAATGAAACTTGTGACTGCCATATCTGTCAAAGGGGCAATACAATTAGGGCTCTCTAGTTGATTATTAGTACTGCTTTCAAAACTCATTGAGAAAAGGAAGCAGCAACATAAAAATTCCACAGCACAATAATTTTCAATGGAAAAATACAATCAAACTTAGTCAGGTGCATAATAATGTTGCCTTTTTCTCCTTTAGGTTATAAATTATATACAATTATATATACCATCATCTAAGTAGGACTACTATAAACCTGGTATTCAAGAAAAAAAATATAGAAATCATATTTTAGCCATATTTAAGATATGTGATGAAAAGTGATAATGAATGCAGCACCAGACGAATAAGGCAATTTAGTTAGGACTTCACCAGCATTTATAAAATGCTGTAATTACTTGAAAGCCTAAAATTTGAGTTATGAGTTGATCTAATTAGGCTAGAAGTAGTACTTTAAACTTCTAACTTCAGAAAATTCAGCCACCCAACAATCACATTTTTTCATCATGTATCTCCCCCAACATTATCTGCCAAAGCTTTTCAAAAGTAAACTCTCCAGTGTATGAGAGGAACAGACCCTTTGGCTCTAACTAAAAATAGATAAGACTATGATATAGTCCAGTCATACATCAAATGAAATCTCTTTCAGCTAAAACTTTTGCTAAGAACAACAACAGGAAACTACATATTAGCTGGTGTTTTGGTACAGGAAACATATTCAAAAGAACTCTGGAGGCCTAAAACTCAAAATCCTGTTTTTAACTAAGTGTACACAAGTTTTTTTTGGTTTTTTGTTTTTATAGTTTAACATATAGGCAAAATACTAGGGATAACACCAATACTCTCTCCACTTTAGAAAGTTTCTTGGGTTTCAATAATTTAACAGATCAAAATGTAAAGTTCATCATTAAAATGTTGAGAAAACATGATTATAGTAGCTTTAGCCTAGAACACTATATGTAATATTAAAATTAATTTAATCAGATACTAGATATGTGAGTTTTTCTAACTTTCTATCAGGACAAATAATACTCTGATACACTCCTTATTAGGAATCATTGACCAAAAAAACGCATATCACAAAGGTCAACAAGCCACAAAACCATTTGTCAAAGAGCCCGCCCCAGTGAGAGCTCCCAGCAACCTTGCCAAAGATCATATATGTGAAAATTTACTTCTGGGAACTCTATTCTGTCTCACTGGTCTGTTTGTCTGTCTTTGTTCCAGTATCACACTATTTTGATTACTGCAGATGTAGAATTTATTTTGAAATCAAGAATTGTGAGGGCTTCACTTTGTTCTCTTTTTAAAAATTGTTTTGCGTATTATAGATCTCTGAGATTGCACATGAATTTTAGGGCTTTTTTTGTTTTTAGTATTCTGCAAAAACTGCCATTGGGATTTTGAGAAGGTTGCATCATTGTCTATAGGTAGTATGAACAATTTAACAATATGTAGTCATCTGGTCCATGAGCATGTAATACTTTTCTATTCACTTGTACCTTTAATTTCTTTGGTAATGCTTGGTAGATTTTACTGTTAATTTATTAAGTTAGTTATCTATGATGTTATTGTAAACAAATTGTTTCTTTAATTTTCTTTTTTAATTATTAGCTTGTTAATTATTACTGTGTAGAAATCCAACTGTTGAGTTTGCTTCATAAAAAAATTTTTTTTTCATAAAAGGTCAACAGTCACATAAAAACATTAACCTGATCAAAAAACTAACATAATACACAGAAAAACTTTAGAGACATTTTTTATCTACCAGAGTGACAACCATGAAGCACTCAAACAACACCAAGTGCTGGTGCAGGGACTCTGAGACAGCCACACTCATGCAATGTAAATAATAAAATCATCCAACCCGTACAAGTAACTCAGCAGCATGCAGCAAGGACTTTAAAATATTTTCAGCAATTTTATTTTGATCAAGTTTATTTTTAGTAAATTTATCCTAAGCAAATAATCAAAAACACTACTATATGCTGAACAAAAAAATTGCATATAGGATTTATTTTAATTTCCTTTTTTGGTGTTAGGCACAAGAATGAAAAGTCAATGAAGAGCTGATGTACATTATTATTCTTGACTTCTACTTTGCCTATTACGTCATAGGTTTTTCATATGTGGTCCAGCTTTTGTTTTTCATTAAACGTTGTTTACTTGTTTTAGTGGTCACTGTTCAATTTGAAAATTTCTAGCAGGAAAAAAAGGGGTGATTTGATATAATAACTGACACATAAAATACAACCCTTTAATCTAACTACAGAGTAAACTTCTAAAATTAGCTTTAGGTATTTGGTGTATATGATGAAATTCAAATGCCTTCCAATAAGCTTTGCTTTTCCTCCTGAAGGATAGGTCCTTTAAAAGAACAGTTTTTATAAGTTGTTTCGTAATAAAAATGTGAATTTGCCTTTTTCTCCCAGTAGGAAATAACTCTGCCTATCCATCTTATCTGAAACAAGTGCAGAAGAACCATCATAAAACATTCATTCACACGTGAGTCTGAAGAACCAACCAATAAACCTCTTTTCCCTCTCCTCAGTCCCTTCCAGTGGAAGGAAAATACTTCAAAAGTTTGAAAAGGCACCTCTGACTTTGAGTACTATTTTAAATCCCTGTATTCAAGATTAGATCAGTATGAACGTACTCTCCATGAAGCTCTATGGTTATATATCTGAAAGAATAGAAGTAAAATTCAATTTGGGGAGAAGAGGTCTGAAGTGGAAAAAAGAGAAAGGTGTACTTCATCATACAGACAGATTCAAGGCACAGAGCCACTTCTTTCTCAGGGCCAAACCAGTCTACAAGTATAGAGAGAAACAGCAAACACCTATTCTGAAAATCTCTCACCTAGTCACTCCTGAAAAGAAGCCTCCATAGTCATGATTGTGTTTTCCCTCTGCCCCTTCCTTGTCAGACAGTGACTATGTGTTCCAATCTAGCACATTCCATTTCAGCTGGTATGAAAAACAGTTTAGAAGACTAGCTCTCTCCTGAACAAAATTCAGAAGCAACTTTAAAAAGAGAGAAGACTAACAGCTCTGTGTACTCTTTCATTTAAAATTACTTTTCCTCATATATTTGAGGAACAGTTTAAACTAGACCAAAAAACTTTTTTTAATACCTCTGAAGTAGAATTAGCAGAGAACAAAACTTTTCTCCTCCAAAACCAAGTTCTAAATATCTTTGTACTCTTTCCTTGTCCTCTTCGCAACGGTAGGTGTGTGAGAAAGAGAGAACAAGTTAGGCTGAAAATTAGGAATTGTACAAAACATTATCAATATCTCAATCATGTGGAACTGTGCTGTGGAGCTATTTCCAGAACAAAAGTCAGTGAAGCAATTAATATGTCAGTGACTATATTATAAAACATTTCTTTCTTTATTCTTAGGTTTCTCAGGAGTGTATTTTAATATATAGTTTAACCCGTATTTTCAAAAGTCGAATCACTCGCAAAAGCTACTCAATAAAAATATGCTGTCTCGGACTTAATATTTTAATCATTTTGAACGCTTTACTATTATCTATAGCATAAATAATAGTCTCCACCACAACTTAGAAATTCTTTGTTCTGATTTTTTTTTAATGTCTCCAATTTTTCCTTTTAAATAATATCACAAACATTTATTATAATGGTACTGTATCAAAATGTTTAAGAAATTATCCGAGAATCATGGAGAATTATGGTTGGGAGATCTCAGTGATCAAATACAAGATAGCCTCAATTACATATAAGAAAAAACAAAAGTCTCAAGAAGCAGATCTCAATAATATATAGTGAATAATAAGTATATTTACATATAGTAATAAAATATCTCTATATATTTTATAAATATATGGCATGCTTAAATATACAATATACCCATCCCAAATCAGAGATAATTATGGCACATGAAATCTAGATTGATTTACTGAAAGATAAGGAACATTTTAAAAACAGTGAGGTTTGCCTATGAACAACTCCAATCAATGGAAAAGAATAATCCTTCTTGGATCCTGCTGTCTCCTCAGCGTTGTGTCTTCTTTCTCACCCCATAACTGCACAAAAGGACCTAAAGCATTTGCTGCTCCCACGTCTTGATATATAATTTTTAAACCATGTCAGCCTCCAAAACTGCTTTGCCCTTGTGCTCCACATTCTCCAGTAGTGTGCTGTTATTATGGTAGCTAAAATGTTAGTACATCCCAAGCTACTCTCATTGTGTCTCCTGAATTCCTTTTAAAAAACATTGCCTCTGCTTCCACTTACAGGAAGCATCCAGAAGAGGCAAATTTATCAAGACAGCAAGTAGATTAGTGTATGCTGGAGGATAAGGGAAGAAGGGCAATTGGGAGTGACTGCAAAGAGGCACAGGGCTTCTTTCTAGGGTAATGGAAATGTTCTAGAAGTAGATAATAGTGACGGCTTCACAGCACTGTTACTATACTAAAAACTACTAAAATGTATACCTTAAAATTGCAAATTTTGCATTATTTGAATTTTATACCAACAAAACTTATACATTAAGAATAAATGAAAAGAAGTATTTGAAGGGATGTGTATGCACATGCAGACACACCAAAGCATGTCCCTCCTGCTAACTTTCCTTTCACCTTACAAAATAATAAACTCCCAATCAGTGGAATTATTCAAGCGGAAGCTGAATGATCACCTGTCAGTAATATACCATTGAAGGGCTATCTAAAGTGAGTAGGAAATTACACTATGTTACTTTTAAGTATATTTTATCTTTAAGTTTCTATGTCACAAACCAAAATGAAAACATGAGAAATCAAGGAAGTTTTTTAAAGTGATTGGAGGGAAAAACGCAGTTTCCTTCCTATTTCAAATGAGAATGTAGAATATATCAACAGAAAAAATTAAATAGAGCCAAAAAAGGCAAATAGCCTTTAAAATAAAGAAGAAATATTAAGTAAATTAGATAACAGCACAAACCCCAAGAAATTATATTCAAATTCTAATATGGCAATAATGTTTGCTGGGTATATACTAATAGATTCTATACCTAATTGAATTCCTCTATAAAAATCCCGAGACCTTTTTTCTTTTTGAATGATGTGTAAAAAAAAAAAAAAAATTAATACAGATGTAATTTAAATCAAATTAATACTGATGGGCAAGTGACTGGATTAATAAAACAGACAATGCATGAACAATATACTAGAAAGGTCTTTACCCTAACACTGTAAGGAAGTTTAGAGAAGGTAAAATATTGTAATACCAAAGGCAAAAAATTTAAATCACTGCTATAAATAAATGCCACCAAATATCTGCAATAGTTTAGTATAGAAACCTTTTCAGACACCAGTGACCAATGTTCAATGGGGAAAAAAATTGATTTGTATATATTTTGGATTTTTTAAAAGGGGTTCATTCAATAAATATTCACTATTTGATTTTGCAGAATACACTAAATATTTGACATATTTAACTTTTCTGGTCATTTATAAAACACTAAAACTTAAAAGGAAGTTCAATTAAATGTTATAGCATCAAAGTTATCCAAACAAAGACAAACTAAATAATAATCTTATACTCTTTGTAAGTTTATTAATGTAGGCATCCAAGAAAATGAGAGAAATGAAATTTCTGAATCTACTGAAACTAACTTCCTCCTATGCTTTGTAGTTACAAACACTCAAAATCTGATGAATTTAGGAGTCATAATACATTCTGGTATCCAGAAACAAAGTGCCTCACCCTCTTTACAGTTTCCACCTATTTTATCATCAAAGAATACTATTCTACACAGCTGGTTACAGCAGAGCCATCTGGAAAGCAAATTTTTTAAAGGAGCTTCCCACTACTCACCAGCCCTTTCAGGAGCCCAAATATTATAACTCAAAAACATAGTCCAAAAATGGTCTCTTGACCACCAGCATTAGCAGCACCAACTCAAGAGCTTGTTAGAAAGAGAAAAAAAAAAAAAAGTCACTCCAGATTTAATATTTTCTGATAATACTATATTATTCAAAAATATTAAATTATGTCCTATAAGTCAAGAAAATAAATGGAACTGACGACATTCACAAGAAGGGATTAGCACTGATGGCAAATAATAAATCTAAGCTGCATTAAATAAAGTGGTAGCTTGTAAGACAAAGGCAAAATTCACCAGGTGTGTTAAAAGCAAGTAAGTTCATAACCTGTGAGACTTGCCACAATAATAAATGTGACAAACGGAGGTTTATTTTAAGTAGAAATGGATGGAATGACCACATCATCATCATGCCATCTCTGAACTGACAGTTGTGTCATCGCTAAATCCCACTGAGGATACTCCACATGGTTCTATTCTAGACCCACAGAGTTTCTACCAAAGAAACACAAATAAAATCCATAGCTTTTCAGCTAGCGCAGTGGTAACGCCACAGCTGTATCTGGTATACTTGCCCCCATGCTCTTCCACATGGCAAGTATTTATCATCAGCCCAGGACATCTTTAGCTTGGAGTCTGTCCCAGTCCCCACACCACACCACAGATGGAGGTAGCTGAAGTGAAAGTGAGAGAAGCACATGAACACTGCATACCCAGGACTAAGCATGATGGTCCTTCTGACCTTACCTGCACTTTATCTTCATTCTGCTAACCTGCCCTATTGGCTTGCTCTTCTGGCATTCTACTGTAAATTGATTTCATAAATTATGTGATTCAAACATTCAAAACCGCTCAACCTGTCCACAACTTCTGGGATAGTTCACCTGGTGGTATATTTGAAGGTTAACCACAGCATTAAGGAAATTTTCCATGGAACGTAATGAGTGAGAAAGTCCCCTACAATTCATACCATTTAGCCTTTAAGTAGTACTGAGCAGGATGGCTAGAAAGAAAAGTTTCCACAGAGGCAGAAAATTTGGATCTCAAAAGAACCATGCTCTATATAGCATCCTGACAAAAAGATGCCTCAAGCACCCCCAGACAATAACTCAGGCCCCACAGAGGGAGAGAATATTCTTACTTTTTTGAAGACTATGTCTCACTATGTTGCCTGGGGAACTGAAGGCTCACGTTGCCCAGGGTACCACAGACTCAAGTGATCCCCAGCCTCAGCCTCCCAGGTACCTGGGATTACAGGCGCGCACCACCACGCCCAGCTATTTTTTGAAACCAGGTCTTGCTATGTTGCCCTGAGCGGGTCTTGAACCCTCCGACTCAAGCAATTCCTAGTCCCAACCTCCCTTCCTACTCTGGGATTAAAGGCATGCGCCACCATGCCCAGCTGGGAGAGAATATTAAGGAACCCTTTTTCAAAAACTATCATGTAAGATTTGGAGAAGCACTACTTACACTGGGTGCTTTTCCTTTGAACCCCAGCTCTATGAAGTTCACACAGCTTGAGAAAAGCTCAGAAAAATATAGGAAATTTGCATCTCAGGATTAACCCTGTAATCTCCTTTATGGGAGTGAGGAAACATTTCCTTTTTCAGTTATGCCACATCTCAAGAACAACATGAAGCCGCCAGAGATAGAAAAAAGGTTATAACTCTCTTAATGAGGTTGCTTTAACTTTAGAAAATATCATCTAATATCAGAATTAAGCAGAATAACCTAAAATAATTCCTTAACGGACCTATACATCCCATCTACCAGTAATTATTCAGCTCATCATTCTATGCAGTTACATTCGCATTGCTCAGCAAATACTCTAAAGTTAAGAGAAAACAATGAAAATGTCATCCTTTCCTTAATGCATCTCAGACAATTTCAATTAATGAAATCCCTGTGATTTTGAGAAACTCCTGAGAATGTAGACATAAGTCCAGATCTCACATTAGCATGGTTCCCCTACTCCCCATCTCAAAGTTCAAATTTACATCTGCTATTATTAATTCCTTTCCAAGGTTTTACAAGAAACCCTATGAAACATATTAACCTATTTACTGAGAAACAATTTTGTCCCCAAAACATAAAGCTGTCATCAAAGCAATCCAGCCATTTCCAAAAGTCACCAACAATTATGTATAAGGAATATGCTACCCAGAAGAGATGGGCTATTATTTTGAAGTTTTTCTACGTCCCACTTTAAGACATCTACAGAAAATTTCTACTTATTAAAATAAAAACTGAGGAAAACATTACACAGAGAAATCAAAGTCAAGCTCTAAAACAAAATAATATCGGTGTTAAGAATATCCTAAAGAACAAGAAAAGCAAAAAAAGAATGTAAAAGCTCCAAAGATCATTCATATAAGGAACACAGTCTCTGTTGCTTCTAGAAGAGGAAATATGTTTAAATTTCAACAGAAAAGATTTAGGTTAGATATCAGAACTTCTCATTCTATAAATAAAGCTTTATGAAAACAGTAAGGGAATGCACATAGCACACAGGGAATACCTGAATGCATTCCTATCCAAACGATTCATCAAATCCTAATCATTTTAAGCAGTTAGTATAGATAACTAGGACACTAGATATTTTGGCACAGGCTTTTACACTGCATTGCAAGGGTTTCAAATACCACATTTTTATGAACTGACTCTACAAGTTCATAGATGAAAGCGGTAATTTTAAAGATTTCTGTGGTTTTCTGCCGCTGACACCAAAAGGACACATGATAAGCCTTCAATATATACTTCTGAATTCAGTTAAGCATTCCCAATCTCTGAGTGAAAATCATAAGTGGAGAATAATCTAAACACCACCACCAGGAGAAAAGTAGCTCTCAAATTTCCAAGTGAATCCACTTACATGTTAAACAACGAGAACAAGAAAGAGTAATTGTCTTACTCATTACCAAGAGCTAAGAATGAATCTTCTGTTTGCAAACTTAATCCACTCAAACAAGTTCTGTTAACTGCCCAATAAAATACAATGCATTATCTTTTGGTTTCACAAATCTTATGTTTGATCTATGTTTTTGATGAAATGTGTAAAAACTTAAATATATATAACCTGCATATTTCTTTGCTATATGAAATAGTGTCTAGCAATGGGGGGGGGGGGAATCACATGAATTTCAAAAGATGATACCCCAAATGTGAATTTGTTTACATATAAACAACCATATAGTTCAATGACAAACCCTTTAAAATCCATTAACCTATTACTATGTACAGTTACATTTTGTGTGGCATAGAACCCAAACACAAGGTTGGGACCCCATTTGATAAATTTTCATGAGCTGCTATTCTCCTACTAGGGAGTCAGTCACTGCATTTAACAAACTCCTTGGAGAGTTCATTTCTGTTATTCCTGACTTGCTCAATGTGAAACAATTGAATCTTATAGCTTTCTTTATAATGGGGCGAAAAGAGGATGTTCAAAGGGGCACAGTTCCAAAGGGAACAGGGAAGGTTAAATTTAGGAGCTCAATGAATAAGCCTGAAAGAAGGGCACCTCAAAAGAGGGTACCTGGAGTTGGAAATGAGAGAGAGATGTTGGGAAGGAAGGTCACAGTGAAGCAAAGCAAAGAAAATTAGCTTACTTGATTCACAATTCTATTTTACACAGGGCTTAACCAGACAACCAGCTCACTCTGATCCAGAACTTTTGCCTTACTCCAATGAAGGAAAGTTTGCTTTGCTAACACCTGTAAATAATTTCATAGATTGTTACTTGATTTCAAAATAGTATTTCATAAAGTTCTGATTTCTTTTTGCTATGAAATATAACAAAATCACTCTTCGCTATATTTATAGGAATCATAAACCTTACATACTGATAAGTAAGTTACACGAGCTGGAAATAATAGACAGTGATTTTAGAGCTCTGAGGCGAAATTTTTAAAAAGCACCATCGCAAATTCTGAATCGATTCTACTTACACTGAGTAAGCTAGAAGCCCCTCACCAAGAAAGTGGTTTCCAAACACATATTCTGCCACCACAAGCTTCCAAATCCCCTAGGAGGGCATGCCAGAATCTTTGGACTGAGATGAATGGGCAAATACACTGTGAACAAACACTGGAGGAAATTCTGATACTCAACCAACAACCTCCTGCCCCCACTGCCATTATCAGTTAGTAATGTCTCACCACCCGTGGCTGATGTGCTTTCTGCTATTCTTCTATACCTAAAGTTAAAAGTCATGTCATTAGAATAGTGTATCTGAATTCAACTGGCTTTCCTCCAGTTGTGATGAGGTAAAAATAAATCCAGGGATGGCAAATCAATTTTACTTCGTTTCACAAAATTTCATTTTAAAACTACATAGCAAGTTCTGAAGGCAAAGCTATTTACAGTAATAGCTTTCCAATTAGAGTATTTAATTCCGCTGATGTTATTTCATGAATCAAACTCACTACCAAGTAGCAATACAAAAAAAAGTTCCAAGATTTCTCTCAACCCATTTATATTTAAGTAAAAACCCAGATGTTTTTGAGCAAGTGTAAAAAAAATATTATTTACAGATTATCATAACTCTGTACATTACAACTCATATCCTATGTCTAGATTCAGAACGTTTTGTTATTTATAGGAATTTTAGGTAAAACCAGTTAAAGAAGAAATTCAATTTCCTCTTCAGCGTCAGAATATTTATATTCTGTCCATTGGAATGTATCTCAAAATCACCAAACTTTTCATCTCTAATATTCTTCAATAGTGGTTGATGCAACTTTAAAACACATTAGGGAATATGATGGCTATCTCTCAAACTCCAAACTTTTCAAACCACCTGACAATATGTGTCTATCAACAACCCTGAAGTCTTTATAGTGCCAAATGTATTTTGCATCAGCCAAGTCCATATGCTAAAAACAAACTTAGAAAAAACTTTGAAAACATACTTACCTTAATTGGAGCACTACTAAACTTAATTTTCCTATTTGCTGGGATGTCTTCTTCCTCTGGCAATCCAACAATTTCTGAGTATTCCATATCAGGCTGATAATAATTGTTTTCATCACTGTCTTCCTGCTCATCCTGTTCAGTGCCTGTCTCTCCCCAGTCTGAATTATACCTGGATCTGACCCTATAGACATTATAGTCACTCTGCATGTAAACATGGGAACTCTCAAAATTATTTGACTCTTCAGGTATTTCCTTTCCACAGCTGGATCCAGAAGCATCAGCAGAGATAAAATCACCACCTGCAAGCCCTTCCTTATGTTGCATTGCCGCCTCACTCCCAACCAAATGAGCTTCAGCATCTTCTAAAGGTGCATTTTGTGGTGAAGAAATTTCAGACTCTGGCATTGCCTTATTTTCAGCACAAGGTTCTTCGGAGATGTCTTTGTCAATGCTGTCAGCAATCTCTTGGTTACATGTGAAGTCCTCGGCTTCCTTGTTCAGCTGTGTTTCTTCACTAGGCATAGAAACTGAAGAGGTACTTTTCGAAGCCACTTCTGGTTCTGGAGTTGTATTCGTCTTCTGAGCATCCTCCGCATCCTCATGTTTGATTGGAGGAGACCAAGCATTCGAATCCTTAAGGTGACCAAAGGTGTCAAGATTCGTAACAGTAACTGATGGTAAATTCAGGGGATAATGCCCAGTCACTGAGTACTCCTTGCTTTCAGTCTTCTCTGAAACCATGGCACCAGGGGAGTCAGTGTTCTCAAAAACTGCACTCAATTGACTCACGGTCGGGGAAACAGCCTCAGTCCGGGAGCTGAGGCTGTCCAAGGAATCAGTACTGCCTCTGTTGGACTTGGTACCACCCCACTCATCCTGAGGTTCACTCCCAGCTTTCTCTTTCTTTGGGGAATAGCGGTTGTTTTGTCCTGACTCATGCACACTTCTCTCAAACATCTTTCGAGTTTCTGTGAACTTAGAATATGAGGGGCCATCATACATGGTGTCAAATCTACTAATTCGTTCTGAAACAGAGGACTCCATTTTGACAACAGAGCCATCTGTTTTCTCCAGAAATTCTTTGGGCCTCATTCTTCTCTGAGGGGATGATGGTCTACCTTTCCCCCTTGTTTTGGCCATGACTGTAGCATTCTCATTGGGTTCCATACCCATCTGCATAAACAGATTTTTAATTCTGTTGACATTGGAGCCATATTTCCTCCCCCTGCTCTGCTGGGAGCCCTCACCTTCTTTTGTTTTCTGTTCCCCATCTGACTTGGGTTTGTCAAAGGTACTTTTCAGAGCCTGGAATTCAGTTCTATATGCATTCCTGTGAGGGGAGGCACTTCTGAGAGTTGTTCGTTCACCTGAAGACTCGGTTTTCAACATTTTTACTTCAGAGGTGAAAACCCAGTGTTCATAATGATCAGAAAAAGAAAAAACAAAAAACAAAAAACAGAAAGACAACACACCTCTCTTCTCTAGTCACCAGTAATTGGTCAAGAAAAAGTACCTCTCAGTTGGCATACTGAGTCAGTGATCCTCCCAATAGGTGTTTTAGGAAACTGTTCAGTCAAGAGTTACACAAATTGCTCTTTCAAAGCAAGATTACAGGTTCATCTGTAATAAAAAAAGAATGAACTTCTAAATTTATTTGCTTATTTAAATGTTTAGTTAACTATACACTTTCTTTTCAAAGTGGTAGAGCACATATAAAACAGAAGAAATTACTGAAATGGGAAAGTAAAAGTTCTAATTCTGATTAAGCTTTGATAGCAAAAATGTTTCAGATGCAATTTGGAGATCCTACCTAAAGCATATACACAGTAACTGCACATAAGTACACTTGAAAGCAATACTTAGAGCCTGGTTTCAGTTGCTTTTGCAAATGACCTTAAAAAGAAACTAGCAGTTCATCTTAAAGAAATGACAGTTTAGAAAATGACCTTCATTTGGTATTCTCCACATCAGATAACGCTTGTTTTTTCTGTATAAGTACAAAGAAAAGTTTAGAATTTATGTTTACTATCTTCAAAACATGCCTAGAGAGGCCTATTTCACTTTCTTTTGGTCCAATACTCTTCTCTTCATTTACAGCATCTCCAGTGCAACACTCATGCAATTTCAGACCAAAACAAGCAGAATAAAGTTCTTATATGGTTTTAAGTTTCACTCTATGTTCAATTCTATCAAAATACTTGGAAGTTTCCTAAAAGTGAATATTCTTCAGTACAGAGAGGGATGTCAGGGGAATAAACGCCTAAGAAGGTGACCAAAAGAAAGCAAATATCCCATGAAACCTCTTTTTCAAGCCTTGCTTTGCTTATTCCTTCCTGCCTCCAACTCACTACAAGCCCCCAAATGCAATGCAATGCATGCCTGCTGGTCTCCTGTGGCCCCCAACTGGATTTTCTATCAGTATGCCAACTAACAAATACTTGAAGAGCTGCTGAGTAGCAGAAAATGTAGTCCTAAGGATTTTTCGTTCGGTTTTTGTTTTGTTTTGTTTTTTAATATCAGGCCCAGCTGCATCAGTCTCACGCATAGCAGCTGAGACAGCCTTCACTTTCACTGAAACCGTCTCCCACCTCGGGTCTTGGCCCAACACGCATGCATGGCCCATGCAGACAAACAAGAAAGGCTTTAAGTGTGGAGCCTGTTTTTCTGTAAAGCAGCGACAATTTCCTTCTAGCCTGACATTCTTTCAGCCTTGCACACGCTCCCCTCCCCCTCCACACACCCCACTCCTCCCCCGCCGATGCGAACCCGAGGGGGGCGGAGGCGGGGGCGAGGGGGCCGCCGGGGGATTCAAAACCTGCCCTCACCAAAGAAAAACATAAATAACACCAACTTGAGCAGCAGCCGAGTCCCAGCCGGCTGCGGGACGCAGTCCCTCGGCCCCGGGGCAGGGCCGGGAAGGCAGGTGACGCCAAGCGCTATGGCAGGAGGTCGCAGTCTAGCTTAGTGCCAAGAGCACCTGGAGTCCTAACACAGGGGCTGCGGCTCCCGCTGCTGCCAGGCGGCTCCCGGCGGGCACGGGCAGCGCCGAGCCCCGGGCCACACCAAAAAGCAAAAAGAAAAAAAAATGACAGGGTGCTGATAATGAACCCCTTTGTTTTTCCTCCCCGTGTGCCAGGAAACAATAGCTGCCACTGATAATGCCTCCGATCCCCAACCTATCGCCCTCCCACCGCAGCCCACCCCCACCAGCCTGCTGAGCCCTCAGCCTTTGTGCGCCCCGATCTCCTCGCCACCCGCCCCAACTGCTCGCCCCGCGCCCAGCCTCCCCCTTACCCGAGCGGGAGCCGCCGCCGGCGGGGAGGGTCGGCGGCCGCGCTCCCACCCCCTCCTCGGGGGCGCCCCCCGCCCCACGCTGGCCGCGACTCGGCTCCGCGCCGGCCCGCTCGCTGCCCCGCCGCCCGCTCCTCACGGCGCCGCGCGGAGGGCGGCTCAGGCGGCGGCTGCCACGCGCGCCGCGGCCCCCACGCGCGCCCTGCCCGCGGCGGGCGGCCCCGGGAGGCGCGCTGCGCTCCCCAACGCCATGGCGGGCGGGCGGGCGGGCGGGCGGCGACCCGGGCCGGGCCGCCTCGCACTCTCGGGCCGGGAGGGGCGGGGGGGGTCCCAACGGGGGCAGGGGCTTCGCCCACGTGCGGCCACCCGCGCCGGGCCGAACCGCCGCAGCCGGGGTGTCGCAGAGAGGCCGCGAGCGCGAGGAAGGCCCAGGGTAACAGGTGCCTCACCTCGGCGGATGGGATTAACTCAAGGGCCGCAGAGAGAGGGAGCCCGGCAGCAAAATCCCAGGAGAGGGAGAGAGAGGGAGCCTCTGGCGGCCGACGGAGGGCGAAAAGCACCGGTTCGGGCGAGGCCGCCCCACCCCCTAGGCCGTGGGCGAGGGGCCTCTCCGGCCTGGGGCAAAGGCTGACCTTTGGGGACAGGTCGGCCTCTTAACCGGCTGCTGGCTTGGCGGGAACTAGCTTGTGGTGCAGCGGCCTTCCGGGACCCCTCAAGTCTGCAGTTCACTCTGTGACCCGGAGCAGCCAGAATCTTTCAGGATATGAAGAATGAGGAATCCTCATTCTTCAGGAAGCCCCACACCTGGTAACCCACGTAGAGGTCACTTTGCTCCACCGCACACCCACCGGAACCTCAAGACTGCGCTGCTAACGGGAAAGGAATGAGGGCTTCCGACTTTGTGGTCTGGAGTTTCTCGGCATCCTCCAACCCTTTTATCAATGCTCAGTACCCCGTTTTTATACCACCCCCCCATCCAAGTACCAGAAGTGTTAATATAAAATATAAAGTTGATCATGATCATTGAAATCGATCGTTAAGCCCCTCTTCCCCAAACTCCAGGTCAAAACTCTCAAAGGACAGCTTTTCAAGAAGGTGAAACTGATCCTCGTAGAAATAGAAAGATTTGCCTCGTCAATTAAGGAGAGAATCAGTAAAGTTTTATAACCTATTCAAATCGGAGGAATTGACTTTGAGGGACAATCAAGAAAGAGGTGAAACTGCTCACTAATCTATAAGGCACTACAAGGTAATGTTTTGAATTAACTGATCTACCAGGGTCGTAATCAGATATATCTGTAAGGAACGAAAAAGAGTTCCATTTCTATACATAAGAACATTTATATCACCAGAGGTTTCTATAGTTTGTGGAGTAGTCAGAGAATCAAAGGAAAGGAATTACCATTGAAATAAACCTACTCAAACTAACAGTCTAGTGAAGAACCAACCACAAAACCCCCAGAGCCTGTAGATAACACTGAACATTCCAGTGAAAGAATGCCCAATAATCTTGCCCATTTCAAAGTCTTAACACAAGGTTTATCAACCGAACTATTATCTTCACTTTACAAATGGGAATGGAAAACTGAGGCTTTGGTTTTGTTACTTGAGGCTTTATCAGCTAGTAAATGATAATGACTATATAGGGGCCCCAGAGTTTGCTTTGTGAGCAAAATCCTTCCCCTTTGATTTCAAAAGGGCTTTAAAGCTACTCAGTCCCAAATACCCTTTATTTTAAGCAGTGACTTTGTTTTTCTCTTAAATCCTCACCAAATTCTGGGTGCTTTCCCAGGAAACTGGCATTCTCCATCTATGAAGTGCATGTCACTTCTATACGCACAAACAAGATGTAACAGGCAACATGAGGGGGCCGTGGATCCAGCCTCCACTTTGGGAGAGAACATTTGTGCTGTCTGGGATAATTTAGTGGAAAAGTTCTTGTCATTTATTTGCAGCATGTTTTTTAGGAGAATAACCTAAATAAATGCAGGAACCTAATCACCGAGTTCTGTCTGTAGAAGAGGGGGCAGATTTGGCAGTAAAAGCAGTCTTACACCTCTTTGCAAAAAGATGATTCATACAGAAAAGCAACCTAAAGAATTTGGCTAGTTTGAGTTTTATTATTTTAAAATGTGAAACTTCTGGAGATATTCACACTAAAGGAATGTATGACAGAGTTTTAAATACATAATGCTGATAATTTAAGATTTCTGAATTGCTCATAACTACCTTCCATTTCTAGCAATGTCTGAATGCTTAAGGGGTCCACGATACTAACCCAATACATGTGATTATGTAAATCTTAAGTGAATTAAATTAAATGCAATTGAAAGTTTAGTTCCATTGTCCCAGTTCCACTAAACATGCTTGAAGGGCTCAGTAGTTACTAGTGGCTTCTCTTTCAGATAGTGTAGGTAAAGATCATTTCAAATCATCACAGAAAATTCCATTGGGTGGTGATGTTCTAAATAACGTGCACACCTATTAAGTAGGAGCATTTTATCCACTTTATAAGAGTTAAAACTCAGTTTGATAAACCATTAATTTATTAGGGGTTAAGGATTATAAGCTTCTGCATGTTCCCACTGGAAAGGGACAGACAGTGTTACAGCATGAAAGGTGAAGTTTCATACTGACATGAAGAACATTTAATACGCAATTTTTTTGAGGTTCATTTTCAGATTTCTCATTCTTCCAAAAATCACCTAGAATATTGTGGGCTGTTAGTAAGAAAATCATAAGATAAAGAGTGCACAATGTAGTCTCTATTTTTTGAGTTTTCTCAAGAGATTTTTAATTTTTTTCCCAACGAATATCCTAACTATTCAAATAACTAGATTACTCATGTGTGTAAGTGGAATATTGGGTGCAGTTATGATATTAAGCCTAATTCAGGACTGAATCAAAGTTTAAGGCTAGGGAAAACTAAGCTAAATCTGAAGAGTTCTATATATATATATATATATAAATATATATATATATATATATGGCAGGAAGGGTGCCTGACTGTCTGATAACTTTATGAAATAGGCAAAGTGATAGTAAGTAGTTCCTGTAGGTAATTTTACACATAACTTTAACATAAAAGATATTTTACTCAAACTACTGTCTAACAATACTAGTTTGTTTGTTTGCTTTTGAAGTGTTGATAGTGGTGAGACAGCCTGTTTATCAAAATTTTAATTACAGCTGTTTATTTCACATTTGTAAATATCAGGGTGCTTTGTCACCTTCACATTTGAATGATGATACTTAGGTATCTTAAAGATCCATCTTCTGAAAGAACCATTCTTATTCGAGAAAAAAGGTTCATGTATGATTTGTTTAGTCTATGGTATTTCACACATGCTCATTGTAGAGGTCAAATACAGTTCTCTAAAATAGTGAGATATCCAAGCTACATTCAGAATACAATGTTGGAGAAATCCATTGATCTAAAAAATTAAGCTTATATAAATGGTTTTTGTAATCTATAATGTGTCATTTTTGTTCAAATGAAATGGTAATAAATTTGCGTGGATTTTACATGTATTCATGACTTGCGGGGATGCCCTTGAAAAGCTATCTATTATTTTGACGCATTTCTCATTCTATAATACATCCAATATTTATTTGACTTCTCAGTCTACAAGTAGATGCATGGTAGGTTTAATATATGATTTTATTTTTACAAGTAATAAACTGTAGAAGTTTTTGGATTCCTTAAAAGTCTATTTTAAATTACTTTTAATATTTCAGCTCTGCAAATAAACCACAACAGATTTACATCAAATATTTAGGTCAAAGTGTGGTATCATCTATTTTTTTCCCTAGTAGTACTTGATTTGGTTGCCCACACATGCAATAAAAGAAAGCAAAGAGTTTTATTTCTGGACATGGGTGTTTTCCTAACTTTCTTTGCTTCTAAATTTGAAACAATGGCTCTCATAACCATTCTTTTCAGTTTTCGGTATTATAGTAGTACAAAAAAACATGTTAAAAAATGAGTGTGAGATGTTTACTGATTGATACTAAAGCTCATTGTACCTTCAGCGTGTCAGCCCTTCTGACAAAAGGTCTTTGGCAGTGGTATTCTATCTGTAGATCCTCTTCCTACAAGCTGCATCTAAACTATGGTCTCAACATTGCGATTGGCACGTTAACTGTTGTGCTTTAGAATAATTTATTATTTCAAGATTGAAACAAATGGGAGAGACAACAGCAATCCTTCACTAAGAGAACAGTTAGCAAATTGTCAAATTGAGAGTCAAATTGAAAACATTTCATTTGAAGTTATAGTCAACAATCTCACCCTAGAGACAGTAAATCTACTTCTGGAACTGTGTGAGAGCATAGCTCATCTTTGAACAAAACTGTTGGCAGAAATAGTTATACAAAACACTCAAAGTTATGAAAATTAACAGAAACTAAATAAAAAATAACAAAGACACTTCAGTAGCTTCTCTATTCCAAGGCATTAACTTGGTGAAGTCATTATGAAAGTAAACAAATATCTCTATTTCAATTTATCTACAATTATACAGGTGATCTTTGTGGTTTTCTATGTCTAATCTCTTTTAAGTAGTAAAATCTTCTCCAGAATTCCACAATAATTCCATTTTGTAAAAAAAAAAAAAAAAAAAAAAAATTTTCACATTATAACAAACTGCATTTTAAGAACATTCTAGTATGTATTTTGTAGATGTGATTTGCTTTTAGAAAACAATTAAGTTGCCTTGAGCTTTTTCGTGCATTTTCTTTTAGTTCTTAGCCATAATCTAGTACCTAGGATTATTACCATTATTTTAGCACATTGTCTTAAATAAAATTTAATAATATATCATAATGCCTTGTATTTTGAATTAGATGAATAATGAACAAGTACTTAGCCTCATTCAGTAGAAAATTTTTGATCAAATAGCCCTCTTGTTTTTGTCCTAGGATATTAGCCAATGCTGATTATATCTAGAAATAATGCTGGCCTTAGAGTTAATTTCTTGATTATGTCACTACAAAATGCTCCATTCAAGTAACATTAATTACACTCTAGATATATAGATTAATTCATATCTTGAAGTTATTTCTTGTTCCCTTAAAAGAAAAATTTTCATTTAAAAAAGAAAGAAAAAAGAAACTTTCACTAAAATTGAAAGACTTTAGTTTTGCAAAGGTGTGTTTATGTAGAAGAGTTAAAAAGTTATCCATAAAAGGCCGGGCACGGTGGCTCGTTCCTGTAAGCTTCAGCCTATGAAGCTGCCGAAGCTAAGGATCGCGGTTCAAGTTCCGCCTGGGGCCCATAGTGAGACCTAGTTCCAAAAAAAATAGCTGGTGTGGTGGCGCACACCTGTTATCCCAGCTACCTGGGAAGCTGAGCCTGGTGATTGCTTGAGTATGTGGTACCCCGGGCAACGAGAGCCTGTGGTTCCACAGGCAAAAATAGCGAGACCTAGTCTCAAAAAAAAAAAAAAGTTATCCATAAAGACCTCAATTAGTCTAGAAATTGGTGTCTTTATCCTTAATTTAAAAAAATTATGATTTTTAATTGAGTAGAACACAATGTCTACATTAATAATTTTCTAGCCTAAACAGAAACATCTGAGACTGCATCAATTTTTTCTGTACAGCAAAAGAGAAAATAACCTAAACAAAAAGAAACCTAACCCAATAACAAGTTTTTGCCCAGAAAAGTGATAAGGGTCTGATAACAAAAATTCATAAATAACTCCCACAACTTGGCCAAAAAAAAGCAAAGAGCCCAGTCAAAAATGGGAAGAACTAAAAAGACACTTCTCCAAAGAGGAAATACAAATGGCCAATAGGCTCAACATCACTTATAATCAGGGAAATGCAAATCAAAATCACAATGAGATACCACCTTATATCAGAAAGAATGGCCAATATATAAAAAAAAAAAATGGGCAACAACAACTGCTGGCACAAATGTGGAGCAAAAGGAACACTTTTACACTTCTGGTGGGAATGCAAAAATTTTTCAGCCACTTTGGAAAGCTGTGTGGAGGACCCTTAAAATACTGAGAATGGAGCTACCATTCAATCCAGCAATCCCACTTCTCAGAATTTACCCAAAGGACACCAAAACATTAATTCAAAAAGACACCTGTACTAGAATGTTTATTGCAACACTATTTGCAATTGCCAAGATATGGAAACAACCCAAATGCCCCAAAACTGATAAATGGTGAAAAAGATGTGGTATATTTACACAACGGAATATTATTCTGCAATCAAAACCAACAAATATGAAAGATTTGTGATAACACCAACAAATATGAAACATTTGTGATAACATGGATGTTCCTAGAGGGAATCATCTCAGCAAAATTAAGTCAGTAAGAAAAAGTCAGAAAACACATGGTCTCACCAATAGATGGGATATAGGAATAACAAACAAAAGGCCAAGAAAAAGTCAAAATAAGCTGACAACAGAACTGGGGCAAGCAGCTGGGGAGAGGGAGAAATGAGGGAGAAGTCAGGGAAAGGAATAGATGAAGATCAAGAAGATCAAGATGCAGATTCATGGGTGATAAGGTGGAGGGAGAACCCCAGGGAATGCAATGTTTTATACATACACAAATACATATTCAACCGCACCTGGAGGAGAGACCCCAGGTAGGTCATGTCCTTTGGTCCAGAGGGTGCAATGGGGTGCAAACCAGATGCTCCCCATCTCCAGGGGCACTGGGTCACCCCAGCTGCCTCCATGCAGTCCAGGGCTCTGCCTCTTCTACCTCAAGTTCAGGTGGGAGGAGCCACACCCCCTCCAGGTTGCTGCACCTGGTCCTGGAGAGGAACCCTCAGGTAGCCCCCCCAATCCTTGAGAGCCCAGGAGAGGGGACTGGGTGGCGTTTTAGCCCCATCCACCAGTGGATGGTTGTTGCACAGGGCAGCCATCTGCAGTCCCGATTGGCTGAGGAATGTTGCCCCCAACTCCCCAGCTGAAAGGGATCTTGGATAGCAGAGGCATGGCCATCTAGGCCCTGCCCCCATGCAGAGAGGTACCAGGGCATGGGCAGGTGGGGGTGATGCCCCTTCCATTTCACTCTCACTCCAGCCAATCTTCAGGCAGAGGCAGAACATACATTCATAAAACCCATCATAAAACGTGTGCGTGTGTGGGACCAGGTAAAAATCCAGCCCACAAGCCTGAGCTGGACACAGCAGAAGGACAACTGAAAGAACCAGTGCATGTGAGACAGGAGAATCAACTATGGAAACACGATGTCATGAAGTGCACCTATGCACTCATTGGGTCTGGAAGACGCAAGGCCTCATTTTGGAGATGCCTTCTCTGAAAGGAACCCCTCCCCACACCACAGGGGAGGAAATGAAGGCCAAAGCATGGGGGCATTGGCCCCACAGCAAGGCTGCAAACTGAGTCAGAGAGATGATCTACAACAGCCAATTACAAATGCCTGTATCCACAGAGAAAGTTCTTCACTGACACTGGCAGGGGGTAGACCCTCTAAATCTGATGCCAGAATCATTAAGTTAAAGCAGCAAAACAACAAGCATGCAATTGGAGAAGACAGCTTCCAACGAGAAAGCATGGAAAGACCACAAATAAATATAGATTGGCTGCCCAACACAAACTTAAGACTGAAAACCTACCATCAAGGCTCGCCTGGTTCCAAGAACACAGTCTCTCACCCAATGAAAGAATACTACCACAGGAAAGAAAGAGACAAATGTACTTAACACAGACTAGTAAACAACAAAGAGTAGGGTGTGAGAGAATGGAGGGGGCACCAGAGGGAGAGTGGGTATCCCAAAAAATCATTTACTAAGGATGTGATTTAAAGAATAAAATTAAATAAATTTTTAAAAAACATACATATACACATAAATATGCAAACAATAAAATGATTAATAAAAAAAGAAAAACTCTTTAGCCTACAAACCACTTATTAACCACTTGCTTATTCCCTTACACCTAGGATTTTTTTTAATGGATATGACATTTCTTTACAACACTGTATATTATTTAAAGCCATAAGATTATATCCTTTTGGCTGTATGTTGCCATATTTGCCACCTAGGTACCCATAGTCCTTCACCATAGTCTATTAGGCATTTTCCACACTTGGCCCTTCATTCTTTCTCTCCCTTTACTACTGTGGTAACCTTAGCTCCACAGCCATGAGCACCCACAGAGTCTAAATATGTGCACCCACAGAGTTTAAATTTAAAAAGACAATAAGTTATTTTCCATATTAAAATGTGATTAAAAACTCAATAATCTAAACATCTTATTTATTTTCTGAATCCAGAAACAGCATAATGAAATTTGATGACTAGTTGAATCCTCAGGGAAAATGAAACTACTAAAATATATGTAATATAGAATTGAATTTATATGAATTAGTTAAAATTTTAAAAGTGGATTAAATATTATAGGTTTGAAAACAAAAACAATATATCTTTGCCAGAAATGTAAATTTAAAGTATTCTAATTATAAAAGGAAGGAAATTGAATTTTGTGAATTTTAATATTTTACTTTGTTCTATAATCAAACTAGTCTGATATAGTTTATAAACTATGAATAGTTTTTATATAATAAATTACATGTATTTGAGTAAGGTGTGCTATAATTACACAAAGTATACATATTTTGCAAATTCATAAATTGAACTCATCTCAAGAACTTCAGAACTTAAGTAAAGCCAGTAACATACAACCGATTTGTTGATTATCACAGGCTTGTACAAAGGAGACTTGGAGCAAAGCCAAATGAGGCATTTAGGTGCAAAAATAAAAAGTCACTTCATATGTGATAGTTTTATTTTCTGAAAAGGAAATGCATCTATAAAATCTAATGTTGAGCTTAAAATTGACCCTCAAATAATTCCAAATGAATACTGATCCAGAAACTTACATATTTACATAAATGTCTGTATTTCCAAAATATTTGTACATCATCATCACCTCGTTAAAAACATTCTGATTGCTTCTGTGGGATTTCAAATCTCAAGGTTATTGTGTACTACCATGACTTTCATTTTACTTTAAATGAAATTGTTTCCAGCAATGGAACATATGAATTCTCAGGAAGATTGTAACCATATGTTTGGGTATGTAAACCTGAGAAGTAAAAGAAACAAGCCATTCAGAACAGACCGAGATATCAATACAAATAATACAAAATACTTCTAATAAATACTGTCTCTCAGGCTTATCAGGCAGAAATCAAATATGCAATTGATTTTGAACAGTTCTTGGTTGGATCTAGACCTCTTTTTTAATAAAAAGGAAGATTACCTCTTGTATTTAGACTGTATTTAAATGTAAGAGTTTAGATTTCAAAAATTTCTATACCAACTGGTGGTGCTTCTCATATCCACACAAATTCTAATTCTATTAGAAAATGGAGAACATTTGATCAAAAGAGATAATAAGACAATGAACCTTCACCTGGCAGAAATTTGAGGCCAATAAACAGGAATTGTCTTGCATCACCCTCAGCTATCTACTCCTTAGAGAAAATATCTCCAAGACAGCAAAAGACTAACTAAAATCAGATACCTAGAAGAACGTGATCTAAACTGCATACTTCTACTGAAGCAAAATGTTCTTCTTACAATGTCTGATAATGGCCATCATAAGTCTTCCTTCTTTATTTCGAGATATTAGCATTAACACAGTAATGTTCATAGAAGTCTTATTAATAATCATCAAAAAGTGAAATAAACATAAATGTCCATCATCATCAATTGATGAATGAATGAATAAAATGTGTACAATGGAATATTTTCACAATAAAAACAAATGAAGCAATGATATGTGCTACAAAACAGATAATGCTTGAAATCTTTTAATAGATGAAATAAATAACCAAAAGTCACATATTATAACTCCATTTATACAAAATGTCCAAAATAGGTACATCAATGGAGACAATCTAGGCTAGTGGTTGTTTAAGGCTGCAACTGTGGGAGGGGGGATTGATGCTGGGGAGTGACAGCTAATGGGTTGAAATTTACTTTAAGACATCAAAAATTTCTAAAATTAGATTGTGATATTAGATGCACAACCCTGAGAATAAACTAAAATATTTCATATTGCATGTGTGGCATATAATGTCTCACACACACACACACACACACACACACACACAAATCTGTGAAAAGTCTTTCAGGGATCCATAAACAATTTCCTAGATCTAGTCTGATTCCCATGCTTTATTGATTATCAATAAATTCCCAAAATTTATTGATTAACACTGTTGTCTGATCACTGAATACTGATATATAGGTTGGGGTTAATTTGAAACCCTAACCCCAATATGGGCAGTGCATTTGTTCATAAAATTTAGGCATTGCATTTAGCTATGTCTGCAAAACACAGAGGCCTAGACAGGAAGGGTGATTTTACTTTGTTGCAAATTCCAGGTGTGGACCCTGGAGGAGAAAATGTATCACCTGGAGGGTGTGTAGAGAGAAATTGTAGCCTTTGGCTTTTGGGAGGAAGAAAAAAAAGGAGATGAAAAGGAAAGGAGCAGAGACAAGAGAGACAGACTTTTGGGGATAGGAAAGAAGAGAATGGCAGGTGGGTAAAATGTAGCCGGAGTGACCAGGCTGGGCAGAAGCCCCCTGAAAGAGTGAACTGGTGGTGGCAAAGAGCCATGGGGGCTGGCAGGAGAGTGGCCAGTGTGGCGAGTGTGACACCATAGCAAGGTGACATAGTGAGCTGGGACCTGCAGACCACCAGGGATTTGGAAAACTGATTTGTGCATCAGCATTTGAAGAACTTTAAAGCACCTTGGAGAAGTGGAGCAGCTCCGAACACTGGAGAGAGAGGAAACAAAGAGACTACTGAGAAAGAGTGGAACTTTGCAGAGTGCCTGCTTCAGGTTTGGAGGAGCAAAGGGGCACCATTATGGACATGTGTCTTTGGGGCAGAATGGTGATGGGGTAAGATTGAAACAGGGTATAAAGAGACTTTTTGACTTTAACTATTTGGATACACCTATCTGCTTGCTTCTTTCTCCAAAGCAGGCTACAAGCAGTTCCTTTGCAATTACCTTTAACCTTAACTGGATACAGCTATCTGCCTGCTTCTGTCTCCAAAGCAGTTCCTTTGCATCTACCTTTAACCTTAACTGGATACAGCTATCTGCCTGCTTTTTTCTCCAAAGCAGGCTACACACTCTTTATTAGCATTTTCACTGATCACCTTTACCATTGATATGCAAAAGCCAGCCAGCTGCTCTTTGCTTTTAGCTCCAAAAACTGCAGAAAAGAAAAACTTTAAAACACAGTTTAAACTTTTCATTCGTGGGTTTTTACCACCATTCCCAGCCTTTTTAACCAAAATATCAAACCAATGCAAGACTATCAGTGCAGTGCAGACTAATTTATTTTTAACAAAGTGATTTTTAATTATCCTATTAACTACAAAAGAAACATGTAAGACTCAGAATACTTTAACATTGTCCAAACCCTTTCTCAGTATTGTTTAAAGTCCTTTCCCAGAGTGCCCCAAAATCCTTAGTCTCTCAGTCCTAATCGTCTCACCAATGTCCAGACAGAGTCCATCTCCAGACGCTTGAAGACATGTTTCTTTGAATGCTCCTCGTTGTCTTCCACGCTGTCTTCTCCTTGTCACCTTCAGGTAGCAGGAGTGTCACCACAGTGCCAAACCAGCAAAGTTTACTTTCTTCTCAGGCCTAACTTTTGCACGGCCTCTTTCAGACACAAATTAAACTCAGCAAAGCAAACTCCAACACGGAATTCAAATCTGCAAACTCCTTAACTGCATTCAGCACACATGCTGCCAGTCTGGGTCAGCCAAGGGTTGCAGGCCCTCGGTGGCCACATGGCTAAGGTCACATGGCTCACATCTTTACAAGATGGCCGATTCCCATCTCCTCTCCAAATTGGAATCCCAATCCAATTGAATCCTGAAACGAACTCCCCTTTTTTGTTTGCACACCCTTTATATACCCTGATTTCCCGCCTTCCAGGAAATCTGTTACACTTCTTTCTTCCCCCTGCATCCCCCTGAAGGGAAATTCCAGCTAAGGTCATTCTCCCATTTTAACATTACCTGTCTTTGAAACCTGCAATCTTAAACAGGAGACAGTGGGGGGGGGGGGGGGCCCACCCTATCATTGAGCTTCCTCACCTCTCCAGCACTTGGTTCCTGAGGAGCAAGACCTGTGTGAAGGCGGAGGAGAGGTGACCCGGGTGAAGTGCGGAGCCACGGTGACACTCGGACAGGCCTGCCTTTGGGAGACCATCTGAGCCCCACCTGTGTTGGTTGGATTCATCTGGTACCAACTGGAACGACAGGATTGGGAGTCAAGGTCCTGGCATTTCCAACCAGAAGTGCCCTAAGAC
>PVHY01017629.1:0-30976 GCA_004024945.1 Uropsilus gracilis
CAGGGCTAGGGATCGCGGTTCGAGTCCCGCCTGGGGCCCGTAGTGAGACCTAGCTCCAAAAAAATAGCTGGGTGTGATGGCGCGTGCCTGTCATCCCAGCTACCTGGGAAGCTGAGGCTGGGATTGCTTGAGTCTGTGGTACCCCAGGCAACAAGAGCCTGCTGTTCCACGGACAAAAAATAGCGAGACCTAGTCTCAGAAAAAAAAAAAAAAAAAAAAAAAAAAAAGATTGCATTGGGCGACCAGTCTATATCTATTTGTGGTCTGTCCATGCTCTCTCGTTGGAGGCTGACTTCTCCAATCCCATCTCTGTTGTTTTGCTGCTGGTTCTGGCATCAGATTTAGAGATTTCACCCCCTGTCAGTGTCGGTGAGGAAGTTGCTCTGTGGATACAGGCATCTGTGAGTGGTCATTGTAGATCATTTCCTCTGCCTCACTTTGCAGCCCTGCTGTGGGGCCGATGCCCCCAGTTCTTGGCCCTTCTCTAGTCTTCCGTTGTGTGGGGAGGGGCACCTTGGTCTCCTAAAAGGCATCTCCAAAATGAAGTCTTGAGTCTTCTAGACCCGTGGAGTGTGTAGGTGCACCTCGTGACATTGTGTTTCCATAGTTGTTTCTCCTGTCTTGCGTGCACTGGTTCTCTCGATTGTCCATCTGCTTTTCCCAGCTTAGAGTTGTGGGCTGGATTTTACCTGGTTCCTTGCCCATTCTATGACGGAGTTTGTATTATGTATGTTCTTCTTCCTCCTAAAGATTAACTGGGGTGAGAGTGAAATGGAAGGGACTCTCAACCCCTCACCCCCATGACGCATATCTATTTACAAGAATAATAACTGTGAATGCCCAAATTGACACGAGTAGGCCACAATGATCTAAAAAAAAAAAAAAATGGTTCTTCTAGATCTGCCTATCCTCCAGCAGAGATGGATCAAAATGAGGGAACTTCCTAGAAAAGAGCTGGATGATGCAGCAGGCATCGAGCTTTCACTTTTTCACTCCCATTCATACCCCCAAGAAACTAAAATCATACTGTGACACTGGCCCATGGGTGTATGAGAGAATATTCAAGGTACCTGTGCATAGCTGTTTATCTTGATGACCAGGAGAAAAATAGAACAAAATTTCAAAACAGTTCACAACATTCTTCTGAAACATGTGAAGAGTTCAGAGAACTTTAACTGAGTTCAAAAGCAATTCTCAGGCTTATATTTTAGGGGGATGGGGGTTAGGGAATAGGGTGGGTGGAGAGAAGGTAGAAGGAATATGGTATCATGAAATTTTGAAAAAAAAAGTGGATCAATGTCTTTAATTAAATTATGTAATGACCAAGAATATTTTTGTGTGTTTAATTTCATGCCAGGAATTGTGCCAAGCACTTTAAATAGATTATTTGGTCCTTCCAACAAATACATTATCATCTCTTTTGATAGAGATGGGTGAGTTATCCAGGCTTACAGAGATGGTAAGTGGAAGAATAAGGACTTAAACCTGAGAAGGTCTGATGCCAGAGTTCATGTTCTCAGTTACTGTTTCTGAAAGAAGGGAAATCTCTGGAGTGGGGAGGACTGAAGGAATCCAAAGGCCTGGAGACTTTCATTAGCAAAACCACCAGAGAACCTAACCTAAAACTGGTAGTGCCTCTCAAGTATCTGAGTTGCGCGGGATGAGGGGGTCTCAGATGCAAAATGATTTCTTATGTGTGTCCTCTCTTTTTTGAGGCATTTGCTGGGGTTGTGCTATTGAGGGACATTGTGTCCCTTCCCTAGGTAATTGGGAGGCTGGGGATAAAGAAGTTATGTCTTAGGAGTATTTGTTTGCCCTTTTTAGGTGAGAGTGGAAGCAGTAGCCACCCAGAAGCCAATTCCCAAAACACAAACATGGAAAGAGGAAAATCAGAGGGGTAGATACCAAGGAAAAGGAACAATTGTAGGGCAGACATTAGGAAGGCAGAATTTTTTACCCAGCGCAATGGAGGCCCTGCTTGTCTTGCTGTGATTGTCATGTGTTAATACTTGATCTAATTTTCATCCTTCTCAAATTGGTATTTGAGGCATTCATTCTGACCACTTCCCTTATTCAATTAAACACTTGCTAAACCATTGCACAAAACACAGCAGCCATACGCTGCTCTCAGAGAGGTCAGTAAACTTTGGATCTTGCATCCACAGACTCTTTGCCCCATCCGTGTCTACACTCCATCATTAACACTGTAGTGTTAATTTAAACATATGGCTTGCATAGCTTTGTTTTTGTTGGCATTTAAATGTCATCTCCAATTTTGGAATGCAATGCCATAGTTTTAATTGTCAGTGGAACGGATGGAAGAGAGATACTAGGGGAGAGAAGTGAGGATTTCTTCCCAGGTTAGGGAATGTGTAGGCCATGAGCAGAGAGAAGTCCAATGATCTAAGCAGGGATGTATTCAGTCATATGGGTGAACAAGCCACCACGGTGAACAGAAGCAGAGAGGAAAACTCCAAGCAAACACAAGCTTAAGAATACTTTCTCCTTAGAGGCCCTGTCTCTGAACATCAACACAGCTCTAAGCCCCAGGGCCTCTCCAATGATGTAAGCAAATTGAACAGTTGCCTGGTCACACCTTTCAGCACCTCCTACCCCAGGGGAACTGCCAGATCTCTGGGGCCAGGGACTGATAGAAAGACGATTTGTACTTAACAATAGACTGGCAGTCATAAAAGAAACCGGCCTGAGCCAGACAATAACAGAGCATCTTAGCCTGTTATTACAAGTTTCTGATCATGACAGGGGAGTGGTAAAGAGAACATTAGAAATGGTTACACTGACAGGTATCTTTAGGTTTTGGTATTATTTGTTAAACTTATGAGAGTAGAGCTTTCTCAAAAGCAATTTGACTTTTGTCTCAGAGAAATTTCTTGTTTTTGTAAGTTAGGATGAGGGACATAGAATCTAATTAGGGAGCTAAACCATAAGATTGTAATGCAGGTCAATATTTAAGATTATTTGGTATTTGAGGATTCAGAGGAGGGAAGAAATCACTTCTGCCAGAATGGTCAGGAAATATTTGATGCTGAGTCTTGATGCTGAGTGTACTTTTCATAGAAGGTGGGTAGAACAAAAGGAATAGCTAGTGAAAAGTATGTGGAAAAAGGTAAAGTGATCAATTTAATTTGATTTACATATAAGAAAGGAGAAAAACCCGAAAAGATCAATGGGATCAAGTTATGAAAAGACAAACAGCCAAATAGTGGGATTTGTGCTTCTTTTAGCAGGCAATAAGGAGCCCTTGAAGGTTTTTTGACACCACAGTTGAATCTCACTGAGTAGAACAGAAGGGAAGCTACTGCAAAGCACCGTGGGCCTGGGATAGTATGGTTCCACCAGTGACCGGGGGAAAGGAATGAAGTGAGAGAACTAGTAGTTTAGCAAATGATCAGATATGGGCAGCAAGAAAAGGCAGCAATCATTTGAATTTCGGGTATTAAATCGGGTGCCTGGGTAAAGCTGGGTAAAGGGTACATTCACAAAAGGAGTTTCTTTTTGTGAGTCTTAAGCAGAAGAGAAAGGGAGATCAGTTCAGATGAATTTTAAGCTCATGGGACTGGTTAGGATCTATTGAACATAAAGCTGGACTCATGGCTTGGTTCTGGGGAGCAACTCAGATTTATAAGGAGGTTACACTGAAGACTTAAGTACCACCCAAATTCTGTTATTGTCCCCATGGAGGGAGTTTCTTCAAGTCAGATTCCCTGTTCCTCCTGACTGAAGATGAAGTCCAGATAGGGGCTGTAATTGTGACTCTTCGGAGACACATGATGTGCCAGCATGAAGAGTCAGATAGCAGCTGCAACATAGATCCTGGCTCCACCCTGTCTGTGCCTATTACTGCTGTTCCCACCATGTTTTGGGGAGTGCCACAAAACAGAGACACCTGCCTCCTGCAGGGAAATGTAAGCTCATGGATGGGGTTCCATCTCTCACTGGAATAGGTAATCACCTCTTGAAAAATGACAGCTGACGTTAGAGTGGAAGAAACTACAAAGGGAAATGTCAGAGGAAAAGAGAAAGAGGGCCAATTACATAAGTTGGGGAAGATAGTTGGGGAACTAAAGGATGGAGAGGTTGGAGAACTAGGGAAGAAATCAAGGGAGTGCTATGCAAGAAAAGAGAAACTTTAAGAAAGATGGGATTTGATAACTTTGTAGAGTAAGGAGAAGTCAAGGAGAAACTAGGCTTAGAAGGCCAGACTAGGCTTAGAAGGACAGATTTTGTGATCCCTTGGGCACCTTTAGGGGAAGGGAAATGAATTTAAAAGATTTAGAAGGCACCTGGGTGGTGAGGGAGCAGGAGCAACAGTAGAGATTAAATCTATGAGCAGTTTTGCTAGGGGCAACCTACTGCCAGTTCTGCTGGGAACATCTGAGAGGCTGTGTACTGTCTGAGAACAGCTTGCTCCCCCTACCCAAGAAGTGAGGAAGATGGGGTATTTATCCACCAACTGTCCTGCTTTCATGACTTGAGGCTTTCTCCTATGCTTTAACCCTGAATAAAGCTCTCAGAAAAGCCTTGTTACAGGTGAAATCCTATAAGTGACCTGCAGGTGTGTGTGTGTGTGTGTGTGTGTGTGTGTGTGTGTGTGTATGTGTCTGTGTTTGTGTGAGCACACTATGGGAGGGGCATGGTCAGAGTTGGTTACAGGTTAAAGAGATTGCTTGAGATAGGAGTCGGGAATATGAGAATCTGTTATTTTGAAAAATTTCTGGGGGAAAGGGAGCACATGAACCTAACGACCTTGCCACAATGGAAACTGATTGAGTTGATTTTGGAGAAGGCTGCCTTATGCACAGGGAATAAATTTGAAAACATAACTGGTGGTGAGGACCAGAAAGAGAAGAACAGAAAATAGGCAGATTACCACTGATGATCAGATTTTTATTTCTGGTACCACTGAAGTTAGGTAACTTGGGGAGATTAGGGTGGAGGACATTTTTTTAATATTTTATTTTTATTTAACTTTTATTGAAAGTAACAGCAACAAAACAAAAGCAGCAAAACCCCCAAGATTTTCTCAGTGATTTGACAGATGCTTTACACTGACCATTAACAAATATAGCTGTTTCAGTTCTCAAAAAAGACATAACAACATTTGAATTATAAACATATATTAACAAACACATTTATTTCAAATTTATTATTTAATCTTTGTATTTTCTTAGTCTTTGTAAAATACAGGTATTATTATCATTTGTTTTGCAAAGTAGTAATTTGATATTTTCTGCCAGGGAAACTTTAAGTTAAACCTCTAAGATAAAACTCTTTAAGTGCCAAGAGAATGTGGTTGACACAGATGATATTAGTAATTATTTGATGGTCACTTTGATTTTTCCCAAGAAAATAAAAATAAAAATAATTTCCTTATGAAATAAAAGGCATAAAGGATAAAGTTGGGTTTTTAGTGGTGAATTTAATGTAGTATATTTAATACTTTATTTTATTATATTATATTTTATTTATTTATTTTTTTGAGACTAGGTCTTGCTATTTTTGCTGGTGGAACCGCAGGCTCACGTTGCCCGGGGTACCATGGACTCAAGCAATCCCCAGCCTCAGCTTCCCAGGTAGCTGGGATTGCAGGCATGCGCCACCACACCCAGATTTTTTTTTTGGAACTAGGTCTCGCTACGGGCCCCAGGCGGGACTCGAACTGCGATCCCTAGTCCCGGCCGCTTCATAGGCTGAAGCTTACAGGCACAAGCCACCGTGCCTGGCCCAATACTTTATTTTAAAAGCAGTTTTAGGTTCCAAGCAAAATTGAGAGGATGTTACAGTGATTTCCCATCCCTCACATACATAGTATCCTGTATTAACAATGTCATTTACTAGAATGGTACATTTTTACCAATGATGAGCTTATGCCGACACATAATATTCCTGGTCAGCCTTAGTGTTTAAACAAATGCATAATAGGATGGCTTCATTATTATGGTATCATGCAAATTATTTTCACTGCCATAAAAATCCTCTGTGCTCTCCCTATTTGTCCCTCCCCCACTCCTAACCAGTGGCAATTGCTAAACTTTTGTCTGTATAGCTATTCTTTTCAAAGATTGTCTCAGAGGAGGTTAGCAGCTCTGACACAGACATGAACCAATACCCACCCCACAACTCTCTCACAACCAACAGACCCCTCCAGAGCCCTCCTCCTCTTACCAAAGACTCTGCTACAGATTAGTTCTGCCCAACAAACAATGCCATCTACTGGAAAAGTGGAAGTTCTGTACCCTTAATATTCAGAAAGTAAATAATGGGGAGACAAAGAAACAGCAAATGGCAACCTGGGTCCTCAGAGGAACGCCATACCACAGAGAAATAACAAATCTCCAGAATCCAACCACAAAGACAAAGACGTTTTCTTCCTATCAAATACAGAATTCAAAATTGCCATGACAAAGTCATTCAAAGAAATGGAAGAAAAAGAAACAAAATATGATCAATGATATACAAGAAAACTCAGGAAAATGTTCTGAGGAATGAAATTAACCAATAAAAGATCAAAATTAGGGACCAAGTGTGGTGGTAAGTGCCTTTAATCCCAGCCTAGGAAGGGACCAGGAATCACTTGAGTCCAGGAGTTCGAGACCTGCCCAACATAACAAGACCTAGTCTCAAAAAATAGCTGGTGTGGTGGTGCGTGCCTCTAATCCCAGCTACCTGGGAAGCTAAGACTTGGGATCACTAGAGTCCATGGTGATACCCTGGGCAATGTGAGTCTGGGGTTCCCCGGGTCAACAGAGCAAGACCTAGTCTCAAAACAAACAAACAAACAAACAAACAAACAAACAAACAAAAATGGTCAAAATTAAAGCTTTAAATAAGAAAACAATGGAGATATAGGAGATAAAAAGATCAATAGATATAAAAAATTCTAGAGAAAGCTATGGGAGTAGATCAAATGACAGATTGAATCAGGCCTTGTGAAGTTGCACAAAGAACCAATAGAAGAAAAGGAGATACTAAGAAAAAAATAAACTCTGAGAATTATCAACTCCATTAAGAAAGATTATAAGCCTTGAGAGATAGTTGAGGCAGAGAGAACAGCAAGTCTGAAGGCACTGAGGTAGGAGTAGATCTGACAGGTTTTAAGTTTGAGGAATAGCAGGTCTGTGAGACAATAGCAGGTGACCCAGAGTGAGTAGCAGAATATTAAGTCAGCAAGGTGATAGTTCTGATCTGGCTGCTTTAGTTAATTATATGTGGTGAATGGCAACCCAGTTGGATATGAATGATTTAGGACGGCTTCATATCCCATATCTAGTGTTCTTAAGGCTACATATTTGAGACTAGAATCTTAATTGAGTTAATTTGTCTCTACTCCCATAGTCTTTCAGCTTGCAGCAAATTATCAGACATCTACATGCCACTATGGAAGAATTCTCAGTATGCAGAGCATACTGAGCAAATGTTTTTGCAATTGCATTACGCACAGGCAGGTCACATTTAGTAACCCAGCATCGGTAGGGTGAGGCCTTCGTGGGGGTGTAGATATATGAGAAAAGAGTATTCAAGGACATAATTGTACTAAATGATTATATCACAGGGGCCACTTAACATAGAGCAGTGGCTACACTGAATGCTCTATACATATGTTACTTCTATTTGCAATCATTTACTGTTTCCTTCCTCTACTACTTAACAAATTGTATTCTCTTAAGAGTATGCAAAATCCTTTATTAGGCATTAAAAGTACAAAAGTAAATAGAATAAAATAAATGTATTCTATACCTTTTATTTTGAGTAGATTTTATTTTTATTTTAATAAAATTTTTTATTTTGTAATTATCATACAATATTGGTCACATTTGTATGGTTGTATTCTACCTCTTATTTCCCCACCCCACCTCCTTCCCCCTTCCCCACTCTGGTCACTCCAGCTCCACTTGCTGCAACTTGTTGGTCTGTGTTTGGTCCACTGGTCTTTTCTTTTTCTGGAACTATGTCCATTTTTCCTGGGTATGAACTTGCACTCCTGACAGCAACAGCTGAGGCTGCTAGAATCTCCAGAAGTAGCTGAAGCAGATAGTCATGACTAGATCCTTATTTTTTTAGAGCAGTTCAGATTTACAAGAAAATTGAGCAGAAAGTACAGGGAGTTTTCATATACCCCCTATACACACACTTGCACATCTTTCCCCACTGTAAACTCTCTCACCAGACTGGCACACTTGCTACATTAACAGATCTATATTGACACATCTTAATCACTCAAGTCCATAGTTCATATTAGGATTCACTCTTGTTGTATATTCTATGGTTTTGGATGAATGTATAATGACATGCATCTATCATGATAATATCACACAGAATTTTGTGTCTACCCTTTTAAAATGCTGTCTTCTCCTAGAATGCTCTTCTTTTAAATTGTCATCCTTAAAGTCTCAACCTGGATGAATGCTTCCCTCCAGGAAGCCTACTTGGGCAGAGTTGTATGTGAATTGTGAGTCCAACTACGCAGTATACTACATTATTTTCATTTAATTACATTAAATGTTTATGTTTTATGTGTGACCCTACAGCAGTCTACAATTTCCTTGAGAGTCTGTGATTTCCTTCTAGAAATCACAAGTGCCCACCACAATTTCTGACATGTAAAAGGTAGATGGAAAATAAGATGCCTTATTTGCCTTCTTCTTTGACTGACCTTTGCTCTAAGAAAATATTCATTCTGAAATGACAATTACAACATGGTGCATCTAAGAAGGTATTTTCTATGAAGAGGTGGAGAAGCTCTGGATAGATACAGATTATTTTTTATAAATAGAGGTAGAACATTATTTTAAAAGGGTTAAATTTCTATATACCCCAACTTTTCCTGCCTTGAATGCAGTGATGTCAGTATTAGAGCTAAAATGCAGCAGCCTTCTTGTGACCGTGAGAGAATAGATTTTCATATATGATCCTAATACCATTGAATCACCCACCTTCACACATCTTGTCAAGGAAAGAATGAATGTCTCTGTGGGTTTTCTTTGCTACCCAAGAATCAAATGTTCTGCTGTGGTAGGATTTTTTTTTTTGATTCTGAGAAAGATCAAAAATGTTTCCACAACCCAAATGTCCAAAAACAGACGAATGAATGAAAAAGATGTGGTATATATACACAATGGAATATTACTCATCAATTAAAAATGACAAGCTTGATGAATTTGAGATAATATGGATGTACTTAGAAGAAATCATATTTACAAATCAGAAAGAAAAAGACAGGAACCATATGGTTTCACTAGTATATGAGAAAGGAAAAACAAACAAAAGGCCAGGAGGAAAAGTCAAAACAAGCTAACAACCAAACTAAAGAACATAGCTTGGGGGGCAGTGGAGGATGACGGGAACCAGTAAAGGAGAGGAAGAGTGGTGGGTGAACCCCAGGGAAAACAAAGATGTGAAATATATGTATATATAAATTATTTAAAAAATGTTTCCATATAAATTAATGGTAATAACATCCCCAGATATAAAAATGTAACCTACCAAATCATCCCATATAGAAATGTTCTACTTTCAGGTAGCTGGGAAACCTGAATTCATCAGATTTTCTCCTACATTCAGTATAGTGTGTCCTAATTGATATATCAGCAATATTCTTATCTTACTTTAAACTCACCTTCCAAAGGCAACTCTGGGTAGCATTATTATTTATAAGATATTTGCCTATATTTCTCTTCTAGAACTTCTATCCATAAATCCCATATTACTACTGCCTTTCTCAAATCCTTGGGTTAAATATTCAAACATTAGAAGAGAGCATCCTGATTAACAATGCCCATCTTAATTTATTGCATCCCTGTTATTAAAGAGTGGGTTTATCAATAAAACAGAAATGCTTACTGAATGTGCACTATTGCAGGAGATAATAAGGAGACACACCATATGTGATATGGTCTCTCTCCTCAAGAGGCTTATAATATAATTAGTATACTTATCATCATTATGACAACATTGGATTGAGTTCTTTTGTCCCAGGCAATGTTTATATCTGTTGATTCATTAGCTTCCTAAATCTATATCCTTCTCTCAATTTTTCCTATTCCACTTGCATGAAACTTTAGGAAAAGGTTTTTTTGTTTCTTTCATTTTCTGCTTATGAAGAGGACCTACAGTAGTGATATATTACTAGCAAAATATATAGTGGGAGAAATGAATATGTAAAGAAATAAACTACCAATTTTGATGTTTTGCACACGGTAACCAAGGAGCAATATATGATTCTCCCCACTCACCCCAAAACTAGTTTGAGTGTTTGCAGTAACCATTTTTTCCACAAGATGGCAGGCTTTTTGGTTAAAAAAAAACGTTCACAAAGAGGGTATTTCTTGAGTTTTCTCTTTGTGGTACATGGTAGTTTTTAATATGTCAAAGTAATATAAATCTATTTGTTTGATTCCCAAGTGGTGGAAAATATAAATATGTGTGGAAAACAGAATTAGTAGGCAGGGAAAGTATCTGAGGCTATTTTTAGTCTGTGCTTAGCACATAATTCTTCTTAATAATGATTTTCACTGCTGTTTACACATATTAAATGTGAAATTTCTATTTGCCTTGAAAATTTCTCACCATTAAGTGGTGACAAAGCTTATTTCATGTTTAAGAGCTTTTCATATTTGCAAAGTATATTTGAATTAATTCTGTTGAAGAGTTTGCTGGTCACAGATCACTTAGATAACTTTCCGCATGAATACAAAGACAGAAACCTCAGCAGCTTTTCTTGAAAAATTGAAACTGATAGTTATCTACAGTTAATAATAAATAACAGCTGAATGCATTTTTGAACACTTACTGTGCCAATTTGTTAAGGTTCTTCATAATACATCACTATGTATTATGGTAAGTGGTATTTTTTTCAAACCAAGTTTTGTTGACACCAAAATTACAAGATTGGTTCAACAGTTAAAAAATCAGTGAGACTTCCAGTACTAAAAGAATAAAGGAGGAAAATTATAGCATTTTTTTAAATAGGTGAAGAAATGTCTTTGACAATATTTGACTTTCATTCAAAGTGAAAACTCAGCAAATGTGAGAAGGAAATAATTTAATTTGATAATTTTATCAAATTTTATAAAAAAAACCACAGTAAACATTTAAAAAATACTTGGTAATGAAAGGAGATTTTAAGAGAAAACTCACTATTATTTTTTCCAGTCTATTCATTTTTAAAGTTGTAGTTAAGTATACATGACATAAAATTTATCATTTTAGTGTACAACTCACATTCACATTGTTGCAAAAATGATTACCAATATCTTCCCAAACTGAAATTCTGTTGCTATTAAACAATAACTTCCAGAGTCAGGTGTGATGGTGCATGCCTGTAATCCCAGTTACTGAGGAGGTTTAGGCTGGGGATCACTTGAGTCCAAGGGTTCAAGACAACCTTGGCCAACATAGTGAGACCTAGTCTCTTAGAAAGTAAATAAAATAAACAATAACTTCTAATTCCACTAATCTGCCACTAGTCCCCACTATTCTATTTTCTGTCTCTATGAGTCTGCCTACTTTAGGTATATATGTGAAATCAAACAAATTTGTTATTTTCTGTCTGACTTACTTAGTATGTGTTCAGGAAGCTCCGAAGTTTCACCCCTGTGGCTTGTGTCAGAATGTTCTTACTTTTGTAAGCTATATAAAAACCTATTGTATGTATATTGTTTATTAACTAATTTACCAATGGAAATTGGGTTGCTTCACAACAATAAAAAACATACACTCTGATTTGAAAATGGAAAAAGATACAGATATTGCAAAGATGTACAGATGACCAACAGAAACATAAAAAATTGTTCTACATGACCATTAAAGAACTACAAAACAAAAGCACAATGAAATTTCACTCCACACTGGTTAGACTGCCTATTGTCAAAAAGTCAGTAAGTAATTAATGTTGGCAAGGGTGTACAGAAAAAGGAACCCTTATTCACTATTAGTGGGCATGAAAATTGTTGCAGCCACTATGGGAAACTGCATGGGGTTTTCTCAAAAATTTTTTTTAAAAGATACTATACAATTCAATAATCCCACTTCAGGGAGTTTACCTGAAGAGTATGAAAATACTGTCTCAAAAGACACATGGACACCTATGTTCATTCTATCACTATTCAGAATAGCCAAGATATGGAAACAACCCAAATGATTAACAGCAGATGAATGGATAAAGAAACATGTGACGTGTGTATACAATGGAGTGGTACTCAACCATAGAATAGATGAAATCTCATTATTTACAACATGGATGAAACTTGACAGGAGTAAGCTAAGTGAACTAAGTTAGATGGAGCAAAACAATATTGTATAATTTCACTCACTGGTTGAATACAAAGGAAACATGAACTTTTAGATTCTGATAACAGAATAGCTCAGAAGGGAATGAAAAGAGTAAGGGAATGGGTAAAAGGGACTGATTGATTGGAAATGAATTGCAACTTGATATTTGGTGGTGGGAATGGTGAGAAATTTTAATCTTGGAAAATATCCAGTAATGTAAACTAATGTTATTTCATTAGATAATTTTGAGCATCTGAACTTCAAAGTATGGTTTCCAATCAGGATCTCCTGGGAATGCAATAGAGATGCAAATTCTCAGATTCCACTCAGATCTACTGAGTCAGATACTTCGTAAACAGAGTCTAGCAATCTGCATTTTAACTAGGTCTTCAGGAGACTCAGATACACCCAAAAGTTTGAAAATTGTTGCATTAGATTTTTATAACATTGTTGAATTATAATTATGTGTATGGTTGAAGGTTTAAGTTGGTGTCCTGATAACTTACTATTTCTACCTGGGGAAAGTATACTCTCTGAATTCCTATCTCTCTGTGAGCACATCAAGGCTCTTCTGGAGCAGTACAATACTAGAAATTACAGATGTGAGTTGTTAGAATTTCACCAACGCAAAAGGCAGAAATGAAAGTTACTTTAGAGTTACTTTATTGTCCCAAGTCTCCCAGTGCTTTAGTGGTAGAGAGGAACAATTGCAAAGATGCATCGAGCCACTCCCACAGGAGGCTCCAGTCCATGAAGATTCCATCAAACCCCATGAACAAACATGCTGACTTGTTTTCTTCCTTTTCCTCCTATGCTGTGAGAGTATAGTGGAGGCTATTTATGCCACTTTGCTTTCTGGGCAGACTGAACTTAAGAACTAAATCGTGTAAATGTGACATCAGCGGTCAACACACTTTAAAAAGCAGCTGTCTTCTATTTCTGTTTTGGTAAATCAAAAACAGAACTTAGCTTCTTATCCCACAAACATGCAAGAGAGTAGAACCAGCTGCTCAGAGTTGGCTTTAAAAAGTGCTAGCACTAGGAATAAGCCGAGCAGCTGCGGAGTTTGCTGGGTTGACTTTAAAACCTTTCTTGTCTTGTTTTTCCTTGTGCATATTCCACCAACCATGGGATAGATTGGAAACGGACAACAGCCATAGGAAAATGCGAAGCAACCAAATAGAGATGATAATGACAGCAAATGAAAAGTGGAGGCACGGCCTCTGAAAAGAAATGCTAACTCATTATTCCCAGAAATGTAGGAGAGAGCTGTGTGCCCCATTCAACACTTCTCAAACTTAAATGTGCACACTGAGTGGATTTTTAAAGATACAGATTTGATTCTGTGGATTTCAGCAGAGACCCGGAATTTTGTGTTTATTTTTTTTCAAGAGACTGGGTCTTGCTATATTGCCTGGGGTAATCCTGAACCTGTGGACTCAAGGGACCCCAGCCTCAGCCTCCCAGGTAGCTGGGATTATAGCCATGCCACCGTGCCTGGCTAGGAGTTTGTATAAGCATTTTGGGGGAGCATGCTGCTGGTCCAAAGCTACACTTGGTGTGTCAGGCTCTAAAGATGTCAAGTGGATATGATTAGGTTGCCCCCTAGTGAGAATCCTGTGGAAATCCAAGGGGTTTCTAATTTTACAGAGAAACAGATCAATTATTATTAAAAGAAATAAATAAGAATACTCAACTTTGCAAGAATCAACATTAAGGTGTTTACTATTTTTATTACTTTGGACTCTTCTTTACCATTTATAAACGATATAATCTTCTCCAGCTTTCAGGACTGCGAATGCTGGAATCATCTTATCCCACATTAACCTTTGCCCAAATAGTCCCAAGTACTTCCTATAACACTATTTTTGTTGCTTTTGAAAAATATTCTTCAGCTTTACTTAGCCACAGTATGGAGTTCAAACTCCACAATCAGGTAACTATTGTCCTCCTTGTGGTTCTAATCCTTTCCAGCCTTGTTGGGATTAGATTGTTATATATGCAGGATAATCTCACAGTAATCTATTAGGTATAAATCCTTTAAAAATTTATTCTGTTTTCACAATTTTAGGGAACACTTCTCTGGACCAGGTGCATGGGGACTGGTGATAGAGATCCTACCAACTAGTTGTTTTTTTCTATTCTGCTCTTTTTAGTGTACTATAAGTTTATAGAAACACTCCAGGGTATTGACATAGTCCATTATCTAACTATGTGTAAGTTTGGAAATTTTTTCATGTTATTAGTATGTTGTTAAGTACATATACCTATTTTCAGAAGAGGAAGGGAGATCATTTACCTTGTTTGGTTGATATTCTAAAACAGAATAATTGGATTAAAATTATGTCCCATAGTTCATTATATATTCATAAATAACTTTGCAGAGACTAAATATATCTCCATGTTATGTACAAATTTGTTTACACTAATGTAGTACCTGTCTCCTTGGGTCTTATAATTATAAAATATTTTTTCACTTTGACAGGAACAATTAAGTCCACAAGTCGCCTATCATTGCCATTGTGCAAAATAAAAGAAAGCAACTAAGCAGGCACATCTTTGTGTATTTAAAATCTTCATGTAAAGAAGAAGGTGCCCTTCCTAAGAATGGATTCAGCTCCACAACGGGGCAGATGGCTCTATGCAAGGATCTCATGTTGGATTTCAGCCTCCTATTTCCATCTTTAAAGTATCCACTCTGGTCTTCATCTGTGGGGTTCTGTATTTAATAAACATTTTTAACTTAAATAGCTAAAATTATAACTTTAATCCAACAAGACATATTTTAAATACTTTATCCAGATTATTAATTAATAAGGCATCCAAGAAGATGTTCATATTGCCCCAAGGAGCATTTGCAGAGCTGGGCACTTATAGGCAATTTAATGAAGGATTGTTAGGATAATATAGTGCAACCATTCTATTTGTGATGCCAACTGTAGTGCACAGGCCTATCTGCGTAGGTACTTTACACAGACACAACAGGTAGGGCAGGGCAGGGCAGGGCAGGGCCAGGCCAGGGCCAGGGCCAGGGTCAAGGGGATAAGAGGTAGGTGAGCTCCTCAGACTCCCAGAAACTTTCACGTTCTTTCTCTGGCCTCTTTCTCTCTTGTCTTCCTTTTCCTCATGTTCTCTTTCATGTTCCCAGGGTGACACTGTCCCTTTAGTTCTTCCTCCTAGGCCCAGGTAAGACCACTCACACATGTGCATACCCGCTGGGCTCAGGCATGTACAATCACGGGGAGGGCACAGTACCACAAGTGCTGGTCATAGAGGTCGATGGTGGAAGGGTAAAAAGTCTGATCAGTTGATTTACCCTATAGATAAGATGTCTGGGTTAGATTAAAACTGTTTTAGCTGGGCATGGCAGTGCGCGCCTATTGCCCAAGTGCTGGGAGGCAAGGGTCTTGGGATCGCTTGAGTTTGCAGGTTCGAGACTACCTTGGGCAATGTAGTGAGACCTGGTCTCAAAAAAGCAGCTGGGCTACCATGGCATGCACCTGTAATCCCAGCTACATGGGAGGCTGAGGCTGGGAATCACTTGAGTTCATGGTACCCCCGGCAACATAGTGAGATTTAGTCTCAAAAAAAAAAAAGCCAAAAAAACTGTTTTTTATCCTACAGGGAAACAAACTAACTTTTGTGGTAATGTTCCACCAAACAAATTATTTACATTTCTACCATATGTTCTGAAACAGATTGACCAAAGTAACTCCATTTTGTTTAAAACCTCCATTTTGAGACCAGTATCCTCGCCCTCCCTCAGTGGAAAGTACCTGCCATGGCTGCCTGGTCCAACATCTTGTTTTCTGCCTCCTCTTATTCCTGGTGTTCCTGACTATAGCATTATCCACCTGATAGATGATGGATACCAGCATTGTCCTTTTGATAGATGATGGATATAGGCATTATTGGAAACACGCAGTTATGGGGACATGTCCCACCATTATGGGGATGCATCCTGTAGTTATGGAACGTGTCCTACACCTGCTTGCTTACCTCACAAGAGGGGGCAGTTGTGGTTTTGCCCTATAAAAGGATGTTCCAGGTCTCTCCTGCTGAGCTGGCTTGGGGACCCTGGTGCACCAATAATAAACCTGCAGCTTTGAGCTTCAGTTGGAATCCTTGTGTCTTGTTGAGCAGCTGGTGAGTTACAACACCATACCTATTCATTAACATTTCAAGAATTATAATGTAGCCAATTGATGAAAATTAAATCAAAAGGAAAACCTAGTACTGCACTGGAAATATGCTTAGAAATCCTTTTGGCCTATTTCCAAGTTTCATATAATTATTCTGACAGTCTCCCTTACTTGCAATAAAAAATAATCTCCAATGATTATTCTGGATAAAAGTCTGGTTTTATAAGGTTTGATTACATGGATGTTGCAAGAATATTAACTAAACATTATACCAACTTGAGTTTGCTTTGCAAACCTAGACCCATACAATAATGGGCAATTACCAAGATGCAATGTTTAACAGACTTTACCTGCAATACCTATTTAAATCTGATTAAATACAAGGCATTACAAAATATACCATTCTGGATGTAATGTTAATTGCATAATTGGTTTTCTTATTCTATTCTGGTGAACTCAGGAACAGGTTGTGAATAAACATATAAAATAACTATTTTGTTATGAGATGTAAGGAAATTAAATAAGTGTTTTTTTCTGAGTTTGAAGTAGTTGGCAAGAATCAGACACCATTAAAAATATTTCATCTCAGTTTACAAAAGCAGAGGCTACTGATTTAAGAGTTAACTATGGCTCAAAAAGACTGAGAAAAGGTTTCCTTTTATTTCCATGAAAATTAAAGTGTTAAAAATAGTACCAATGATATCCCAGATGAAATATGAGACTGAATTTTTTCTCAGTTCAAGTCTAAGGAATTGAATCCAGCGTGATTGAGTGAGGTTAGAAATGCACTTTCATGAAAACGCCTGCATCTGAATTAAAAGGAAACCTGAAAATATCCACCACAGTTCACAGGAAGGATCTGAATGTTTTCTAACCAAAATCAGCTTGAAAATCTGTACATCAGTATCTCTTTTTTGAAGTATCAAGAATTTAAAGTAGCCTTCCAGCCTTATTTTGGGGTTTTACAACTGCCCTTTCTTAAAGAACAAAATTATAACTTAAAGACAAGCATCTGAGGAAAGCAGAACTACCTGTATGATTGTGAGCCTGAATAGTGATTAATTTATTACAGCAAATAAATATCAAACTGGGAGTTAGTGCATAGCTATTTGGTAAGGAATTAATCAATAAATCCCTTGAAAGTAAGACCATATTAGAGATCTACAAGTGGTGTTGGAAAAACTCAACATGCACATACAAAAAAATCAAACTAGACCACTGTCTCACACCATATGCAAACACTGGATGGGAGATGAATATCAGAACTGAAACCATAAAGTATATTTTTTTCTGCACAGTAAAAGAAATGGTCATTACAATAAAAAGACATTCTTCCAAATGGGAGAAAATATTTGCATATTGTACATTCAACAAAGGGCTAATATTCAAGATCTACAAAGAATTTATATACTCAACAAGAAGAAAACAAACAACCCAATCAAAAAAATGGGCAGAAGATCTGAATAGACACTTCTCTAAAGCAGACATTTAGATGGCCAATTGGCACATTAAAAAAATGCTCATCATCACTTATCATCAGGGAAATGCAAATCAAACAAAAATTATACATGGAAGTAAATGTTGCATGATGTTCTCCTCTTTTAAATAATTACTTAGTGAATAAACCCACCCAAAGCGCTCACTTTATTAAGATTTAATGTATAGTCGTGTATCTTTTCAGATTCAGGTAATGTAACATAAGGCAAATAAGATCTATTTTTCCTAAACCTTGAACAACTTGCTATTCACTCAAATTTCTTCATTCATTATACTTTGCATATTCTGAAACAAACATTTGAGGATAAAACTACTCTTTTTTCTTGAAAACAAAAGCCCATCCCGTTGCTTTGGATGCATTGTGTTTTTCTGTCACTATTGTTGCTAGCATAGTTTGTTTGAGACTAAGTTTCGCTATTTTTGCCCATGGTACTGCAGGCTCACTTTGCCCGGGGTACCACAGACTCAAGCAATCCCCAGCCTCAGCTTCCCAGGTAGCTGGGATTACAAGTGTGCACCACCACGCCCAGCTATTTTTGGGGACTAGGTCTCGCTGTGTTGCCCCGAGTGGGACTTGAACCTCAATCCCTAGCCCCAGCCGCTTCATAGGCTGACGCTTACAGGCACGTGCCACCGTGCCCGACTTCATTGTTCTAGTATAGTTGTAGCCATGCATATTAATTATAACTTTCAGTCAATTGTATTGCAAATAGAAAACTAGGAAGCAAATAATTGAGAGTTATTTATCACATATAACTATTTCAGCAGATTAGCCAACTTCAGGGGACACACATAACAAATCCATAAAAGTACACATACATACATACCTTCTTTCAAGACTTTCTGAAAGTGGCTAAATGGAAACATTCCATAACGTGACCCAAGGGTAAGTTAACCTAGGAAAACATGACAAAGCTAAAATAAAGCAATACCCCAGTTATTTGGGGTAAACTTAATTGAGGGATGTTTAAAACCTTCTCCTGTCTTGTTTTTCCTTGTAACTCAAGCATCAATTTGTGTGTTCTGGGGTCTTTATTTAAGGTTTTGATTTTTTGTTTTAGGTACAAAATGGGGGTGGAGAGAGAATGATGGAATTGCAAAATCTACCAAGATTTAGGATTGGTTATAGGTTATAAGAGCTTGCTAGCTTTAGTCAAATTGGCCTTGATAACTATGTAGAGAAGAAAAAGAAAAGATACTATCTTTGCACAGTTCTTAGATACAGCTGTGTCTTGATGGAACATAATTTTGCCAGTCAATAAATAATTCCTTAAAAAAGCTAAAAGTTGAGGCCGGGCGCGGTGGCTCGTGCCTGTAAGCTTCAGCCTATGAAACGGCCGGGGCTAGGGATCACGGTTCGAGTCCTGGGGCCCGTAGCGAGACCTAGTTCCAAAAAAATAGCTGGGCGTGGTGGCGCGCACCTGTAATCCCAGCTACCTGGGAAGATGAGGCTGGGGATTGCTTGAGTCTGTGGTACCCCGGGCAACAAGAGCCTGCGGTTCCACGGGAAAAAACAGCAAGACCTAGTTTCACAAAAAAAAAAAAAAAAAAAAAAAAAAAAAAAAAAAAAAAAAAAAAAAAAAAAAAGCTAAAAGTTCAATGTGATAGAGATGATGGAGTTTGCATCAAACATCCCTTTTATAATCACACATTATATCTATATTTCAAATGAAAAAAAGTAAAATTAAAACCTTAAAATCGGGTCGGGCATGGTGGCTCGTGCCTGTAAGCTTCAGCCTATGAAGCGGCCGGGCCTAGGGATCATGGTTCGAGTCCCGCCTGGGGCCCGTAGCGAGACCTAGTTCCAAAAAACATAGCTGGGTGTGGTGGTGCGCGCCTGTAATCTCAGCTACCTGGGAAGCTGAGGCTGGGGATTGCTTGAGTTCGTGGTACCCCGGGCAACGAGAGCCTGCGGTTCCACTGGCAAAAATAGCAAGACCTAGTCTCAAAAAAAACCAAACAAACAAACAAACAAAAAAAAAAACACAAAACCTTAAAATCTTGCTTAGCAATTGGAAAAATTGTGCTTAGAAATTTTACTTATTTGGCTATCAAATACACAATAAAAATAAATACATAAACAAAAGGAAAATTATTCAATTATCAAAATATTATTTTTCACTAAATTGATTTACTGTTAATTACAGGGTTTAAGCTCCTAAATACCTTGGAAACTAGATTTAATTCTACAGCACGCCGTACTATGAAACATAACTGCTGTCATAAAGACATTAGTTGAAATTATGATCCAATTTAGTTCAAAACAAGTACACATTTGTGTTAAAGTAAATTTTTAGAAAGGTAAAATCTGACTCTCTTGCAAATATAAAATGAATACATGCCAAAAGTGTTAATAAGCCTATTAGTTGATGAAAAAAGCAATAAAGTATTAAATTTATCTCAAGTATTAAGAGGCTTTACAAGCATCTCAGTTTCCCTCATGGCCATAAACTGTAACTTTTGGTATCATCTTTTCCATAAGAAATTATTTGCACTTTCCCAGTTAAAAATTCAGATATTAGGCTGGGCATGGTGGTGCATGCCTGTAGGTGGCAGCCTAGGAAGCCACAGCAGGGGTCAGGGATCCTGGTTCGAGTCCCGCTAGGGGCACATAGCAAGACCTAGTCCAAAAAAAAATAGCTGGGTGTGGTGTCATGCAGCTGTAATTCCAGCTATCTGGGAAGCTGAGGCTGGGGATTGCTTGAGTCCGGGCAACGTAAGCCTGCAGTTCCATGGGTGAAAATAGTGAGACCTAGCCTCCCAACCCCCCCAATTCACAAATTAATCTGCCTTCATGGAGTTGTAAAATATTTAGTCAACGCAAACTCAACCTAAGGTGCAAACCCATTATTACTCTCTAGAGCATTTAGACAGTTTTACCTGTTTCCAATATTCCAAGTTTTGTCTATCACTTTTTTCCCCTTATGGTAGGATTAGAAATACAAAGACAATTAAGAAGTTCTCACTTACCAGGGATGGAGGAAGACACAAGAGATTAAGATGGTTCACGGGTGATAAGATGATGGGAGAACCTCAGGGTAAACAACAATGTAATTTGTGTGTGTGTATGTGTGTGTGTGTGTGTGTGTGTGTACATATATATATATGCCCAATCAATAAAAATATTAAAAAATGTTTTTAAAAAAGTTTCTCACTTATTATTTACAGTAGTTATACTTTATACCTTCAGTTACTTTAAATACACTTTCCTTCATTGTTATTGAAGCTAAGTACTTTGTGAATTTTATCTTTGTTTCCCCCCATGTAATCTCATAATTCATCTACTTTGAATCACTCCTAGAAGAAACATGGACTATAATAAATACTTTTCTCTTACTTGGAAATATCTAAACATTTTAGAACTGATAATTTTTATTTCTTTACCGATAAGTTTGTTTCTCTGACAACTGGATAAGCTAGGCCTTTATAGATTTTATATGTTTCAGTGTTTTAATCCTCTTGCAATAACTAGTTTGGAAAACTGATGTTGTCCATCTGCCATACAGCAGTGGACATATTCCAACAACATTTACTATATAAACTATTTTGGTTGAAAGCTGATTTAATTAAGTTAATATCTGAAGTCAATTTCTGAAGAGTTCTGATTAGTTTTTACCATGATTTTAAAATAGTTTTCTCTTTGCAGTATTTATTTCAATCAGAAATTTCAAAGATTATTTCTAGAACTTTATAAATTGAAAAAAGCCAAGGAGGAATATAAACTATTTCTGCATATTTTAAAATGATAAATTCAACTTGACTAGTTCTTACTTTGATTTTGCAGTTTCTATTGATGAGTTCTCTTGGTTCTTGAGTAAAATGAGCACCCATGTATTTTGAGCCTTTTTTGGTGGTGGTGGACCATTATTGTAAATAAAATTTTACTGCTTCTTAATTGTACTTTTTTAGCTCTATTTCAATGCTCTAAGGAACGCGATAGACTTTCCTGTTTCTCCTGCAGGAGATTATGTTTAAGAAAAACCCAAAATACAATTTAGTTTTATTTATTTATTTGAGACTAGGTCTCGCTATTTTTGCCCATGGAATCGCAGGTTCACGTTGCCCCGGGGTACCACGGACTCAAGCGATCCCCAGCCTCAGCTTCCCAGGTCGCTGGGATTACAGGCACGCGCCACCACACCCAGCTATTTTTTTGGAACTAGGTATCCCTGTGCTGTGTGGCCCCAAGCGGGACTCCTACCGTGATCCCAGGTTCCAACCGTGGCTTCCTAGACTGCCTCTTATAAGCATGCGCCACCACGCCAAGCCCCAAGTAACAATTTTAGATCCTCAGATTCCCAAGTGTTTCCTCCCACTTTGAGGCAATACAACAAAACAGTCTTGAGATCAAATTCCCAATTCTGCATTTCCTAGCTGTCTCATTTTAGGCAAATTAGTAAATTTCTTGCTGCCTCAGTTCTCTCAACTAAAACTGTAAGTAATAATAATACTCGGATTATTAGGACTGTTTGCGAGGGTTAGTTGAGGTAAAATATATAAAACTTTAAGGCAACATGGCTCGTAGTTGTTATAATTTACTGCTGTAGTAGGAAGAGTTGTAGTAAGGGTTTCCTAAGCCTTACATTGAGGACAAAGTAATGGAGAAACACTGCAGAGACAGGAGACATGTGTATCGTCAATATACAATTATGGGTCTTTATCCTACAATTGACCCCGAGCAACCAGATTTGTCATATTTGATGTGGAAGATCTGCAGGCAGTTGAAAGGCACCAAACTGTCAAAACCCACTTTCCAGAAACCAAAGGACATTTTGACTAGAATCCTGTTATCCTTACTGCTTTTTCCCATAATGAATTCTTGCTTTAATTTCGCATTTTGTTTTGTGCATTCCACTTAAAAAAATAACTGGTCACATTGTTGGAGTTCAGATGATGGGGCTCTTGGGTCTCTCTGAGAACAAATTCAGCAGATGGTTCCCTTTCATTAGCAAATGGCAAGTTTTTTGAGGAGAGGAAACGAAGAGACACCTGCATAGACACAGGTGGACAGTCTTAAGGAACAAGAGCTGCATTTTGCCTGGGCAAGGGGTATTGTTCTACAAAGTTCTTTGATGAAAAAAAAAATTTTTTTTTTTTTTTTTTTGAGACTAGGTCTCGCTATTTTTGCCCGTGGAACCGCAGGCTCTCGTTGCCCGGGGTACCATGGACTCAAGCAATCCCCAGCCTCAGCTTTCCAGGTAGCTGGGATTGATGGAATTATTGTGGAAATTAATACAGTGGGTCAGATTGGATTGATCTTCTAAGATTGATAATACTCTCTGACTCCACCTTTGACTGATAATCTTTTCTGACCCCATCTCAGATTCCTGGACACTATGACAGCAGGCTTTAGTTATGAATGATTGGTCTTCCCTACGCTGTCACCCCAACCTGTGCTGCTTGTCCTTGGGAGACCTTCCATCCTAAATTTTCCTCCTCGGAGCTTTCATCATCACGATACAAGAAGAAAACCTGATTTTGTGCTCTTCAGTGTATGTAAAACGGTTAGTGCAGTCACCAGTTTCACCAACAGTTTACTGTGCATTATGTTTTGTTGACATGGCATAATTTCATGCTACATCGAGCCATATAAGGAGGTGTGTGGTGAATGGAATCTAACCGTTTCAGTTAGCAGAGATACCAGGTGTATACTGTTGGAAAATTGTAACGGGAAGAGTCTGACTTGTTCACAGAGCATTCTAGCTACCCATAAGATTATTTTAACATCTGTTCGAGTCACATTCATTAGCAGCATTTTCAGTATTGTGAATGGAATACTGATTTCCAAGGACAAGGCAATAAATGGTTTCTTGACTTAGAAACCAAATGATGCCTGTTATTTACATGGCTGCCGAGAATGCTGTTGTGGTTTGACTAGGAGAAAGCAGATCAGACTGCAGGATGATCTAGAATTCTGTTAGAGAGAGGTAGGTAAGGCGAGAATTGAGAGTGCTTTCCATTTACATCCTCTCCATCACCAGGGTATGAAGACTCTTCCACCTCAGCTCTGCTCCTGTCTGCCTATCTGCTCCGCCTGTCCTGCATGCTGTTCTTGTCTGCATTAAGACCTGCCCCTCCCCTGCCTCTTCCTTGTCTCCTCCAATGGTTTCTCAACATCATTCCTGCTTGTGTGACTTTTTAAATGTACAAATCAGATTATTTTACTTCTCAGCTCAAAGTTACTTAAGATACAACTTTTGTACTTGGCAACAAAGGTCCTCAGGGTTGGCTTTGGTTTCCAATTAGCCCTCAACTCTCTTTTCCCTGCTATCATAAGCTTCATCTTCTTGAGTATAGAATTTCTTGCAGCTCCCTTTATGCAACCTTTACCTTTTTTTTTTTTTTTTTCTGAATTGCTTTCCACTGTAAAGAATCCTCTGACCCTACCTGAAAAACCTAGGGTGTCTTTGGCCCCTGTGTTCCTATAGCACTTTGTACATATTCATAATAAAAATAAAACATTGTGTTATTACTGGCTAATATGTCTCACTGAACTTCAAGAACTTCTCTTAAAATTCAGGCTGTGTCTTTCTCACCCTTGAATTTTCAGTACCTAACTTGTTATAGGCAGGCTATTAACTTTTTGTTGAATAAATAATTATAAATTAAATTAGAACATTACAATAATTTAACATAAATTTTGTGCACATTGCCAACTTCATTTTTTAAATTTATGATTAAATAATTTATTTCATATTGAGGCAGTATTTGCATTCCTCCATTAGGTACTGTCACCACAGCACACCCACCGCCGAATCATCCAGGGTCTTCCACCAAATTCCATTGGACTCCCTACCCTCCCTCCCCATTTGCTTTCCACCCTCCCCCTCCTCCTCTGATATTCCCAACTAATTGATTTTTTATTTTAAAATATTTCTTTTAGCAAAGGAAAAGCAATGAGTTGAATATGTTTGGAGAATTATAGGGTTGCAGATTCTAAATAATAGAACAGACCAGGAATATTTACCCTGGGTTTTAGTACCTGGGGTATCTAGAACAAAGGGAAACTTCATATGAAAGAAGGTTGGGGGGGGTGCGGTAAAGATGTGCTCTGAGATTGACTGAGAGTAAAGATGCAATTCTCGGAGAGAACATGTTTACTGATAAACCTAGAATTGGAGGAGACTTTTCCAAATTACATTCTTCCTGGGCACAAAAGGAAGAGTGGTGATAACATCTCCAATGAGGGAAAGGCAAAGGATTTGAGAAACAGCTACTTCTCTAGTCTTAAAGAGGCCCAGGCTCTCAACCAAGTGCTTTCTTTAAATAATGGTAATAAGCTCATAGAACTTTGATTAACCTCTAGTTCTTGTACAAAAATGACTAAAAGCTCAACTCTGGGCTTATTAAGAAAATCTTATCTCACTCTTCTTGAAGGGCTTACCCCACAATTTCTTCCCTTTGGAACTTCTATAAAGGCAGTTCCACCTTTTTAAACTTTGTGTAATAGATGAGCCTTTTTGTCTTGAGGATGGTTAGTCTTTTTTTTTTTTTGAAACTAGGTCTTGCTATTTTTTTTGCCTGTGGAACTGCAGGCTCTCGTTGCCCGGGGTACCACGGACTCAAGCAATCCCCAGCCTCAGCTTCCCAGGTAGCTGGGATGACAGGCACGCGCCACCACACCCAGCTATTTTTTTGGAACTAGGTCTCACTACCGGCCCCAGGCGGAACTCGAACCGCGATCCCTAGCCCCGGCCGCTTCATAGGCTGAAGCTTACAAGCACAAGCCACCGTGCCCGGCCTTAAGATGGTTAATCTTATTAAACAGTTGTGTCCTGTTCCTGGAGGCAATCCACAGGTGGGTGGGTGCATGCTATCAAAAGAGGCATTTCTATGGAAAACAATAAAAACAGAACTTAAATATTGAAACAAACCCAGAAATCCAGTTGGGAGTCCCAGTTGAAGCCAGTGGAAAGATTTCTGGATGTTGTGGTCAAGTCATCTTCAGAAGGGGTACAGTCAGGCAGTGGTTTTCTCATTGGTACTTCTTCGTCATCAGGTAAATCTTCATGTACCAACAGAAATAGTCACATTTAGTTGCTTATTGATGTCTCTGGTGCCAACAAAGTTCTGCATTTTCAAAAATATAGTTTTGTTTTTAATATAAAAAGATTGGGGAGAAACTGGAGACGTTAGTTTGAAGTCATAACCAGATATTCAAAAAATTCAGAATTGAATCCAATTTATAGGTAATGGCAGATAATAAGATTGTTTCTATTTCCTTCTCCTCTGGTTTGCTGCCTGCACCTAAAAAGGCAATGTTTTGCAATTTGATTTTGTAGCCTTCCATTTTACTATACTGATTTATTGTTCCTAATAGATTTTTTTTAGTGGAGTTTGAAGTTTCTTATGAAATATTATCATGTCATCTGTAACTATCTTTCCCAGTCTGGGATTCTTTATATCTTTCACTGGCCTGATCTAGCAGACTAGGCTGAATAGTCTGGTGAAAGGGGACATACTCAATCTTGTACCAGATTTTAAAGGAAAAAGTTTTTTTTGGGGGGGATTTATCTTATATCAGTACATTTTATTTATTTATTTTTATTCAGTAAATCACAACCTCAGTAAATGGTTTTTGGGATGCCTCCCCCTCCCTCCTCTTTCTGGTGCCCCCACCATTCTCTCAAACCCCATTCTTTGTTGTTTGCTAATCTGTTAAGTCCAATAGTCCTTTTCTTTCCAGTGGTAGTGTTCTTTCACTGGGTGAGGGACTGTGTTGTTGGAACTAGGCGAACCTTGCTGGTAGGTTTTCAGTCTTAATATTGTGTTGGGCGACCAGTCTATATTTACTTGTGGTCTGTCCATGTTTTCTCATTGGAAGCTGACTTCTCCAATCCCATCTCTGTTGTTTCGCTGCTGGTTCTGGCATCAGATTTAGAGGTTTCACCCCTGTCAATGTCGATGAAGAAGTTTCTCTGTGGATACAGGCATCGGTGAGTGGCCATTGTAGATCATTTCCTCTGCCTCACTTTGCAGCTCTGCTATGGGGCCGATGCCCCCAGTTCCTGGCCCTCCTCTAGTCTCCCGTGGTGTGGGGAGGGGCACCTTGGTAACCTAAAAGACATCTCCTAAATGAAGTCTTGAGTCTTCTAGACCTGGGGAGTGCACAGGTACACCTCGTGACATTGTGTTTCCATAGTTGTTTCTCCTGTCTCACATGCACTGGTTCTCTCGATTGTTCATCTGTTTTGTCCAGCTCAGGCTTGTATGCTGGATTTTTACCTGGTTCCTTGCCCATCCTATGATGGAGTTTGTATTATGCATGTTCTTCCACCTCCTGAGAATTAGCTGGAGAGTGAAATGGAAGAGGCATTCCCCCTGCCACCGTCTGTGTAATGGTATCTCACTGTGTGGGGGTGGGGCCCAGATGGCTGGGCATGAGTCCTCCCAAGTCCCCCCTGGGATGGGGACTGGGAAAACATGCCCTGGCTGATCCGAGTTGCAGATGGCTGCCCTGTGCAACAACCATCCGCTGATGAATGGGGCAAAAAACCCCACCCATCCCCCTTCCCAGGATCTCTAAGCTTTGGGGGGCTTACCCAAGGGTCATCACTGCTTTTGCTCCCCACTGGCAAGGGAGCTCCAAAGACCCAGGACTCTTGGTAGCAAGCGGCCTGCTTAGATTGCTTGCTGGCAGGTGGGGCTCAAGTCCCCACCCTGCCCCCATGCTGGCTCCTCCCTGTGTGGGGGTGGGGCCCAGATGGCTGGGCATGCACCCTCCCAAGGCCCCCTTGGAATGGGGGCTGGGGGTAATATGCTCTAGCTGATCCAGGCTGCACATGGCTGTCCCATGAAACAACCGTCCACTGGTGGATGAGGTTAAAACACCATCTGTCCCTTCGTGGGCTCTCCAGGTTTTGAGGGACTTACCCAGGGGTCATTGTTGTTTTTGCTCACCGCTGGGTGTTGCAACCAGCTGCCATGGCTGACCACAGGGTACGGGAGCCCAGACACACCCGCACACCTAACCCCCACACCCACCCTCCTTGGCCCAACCGAGACATGCCCCTAGCAGTGCCCCAGAACCCAGACCTAGGGCAACCACTGGCATCTGCGGGGTGTTGCAACCAGACCCCATGGCTGGCCTCAGGGCATGGGAGACTGGATTCTTCATCCATAGTGCAGATCTATTGACGTTGGAGTAAACCCGGGTCCCCCCACCCCCCCACATAGGTGCTCAGCTCCCACCCCTGCCCACATGGAGGTAGAGGCCAGGTTCCCCAGCCCAAAACCCCTAGACCCTGAGATCCCACGATCCCTGGACCCCAGTGGTGTGGGTCGTTCCCTGCCCGCACCCCTTCTGGCAGTCTAAGCTGTGGGAGAGGTGTGCTGGGGGCCTCTTTCAGAGTCTGGTGGTACTGGAAGACCTTCAACTCTCTCCTCCCAGCCCAACTGGGACTAGGGTCGGGCCTGGAAGGCAGCAGAGCCTACTGATGCCCTTCCCCAGCCCAAGTCCAGGCAGAGGTGCTCAGCCCACACCCCCTAACCACATGAAGGTAGAGACCGGTTTCCTCATCCTGAGATCCCTGGACCCAGAGTCCCCAAGACCCTGAGATCCTGGTGGTATAGGATTCACCCTTGCCCTCCACCCCCACCAGCGGCCTAGGCCACAGTGGGGGTGTGCTGGATGTCTTCTTCCAGGAAAAAGCTTTTAATTTCTCACCATTTATTGTGATGTTAGATATGGATTTATTATATATAGTCTCTGTTATGCCAAGGTATGTTTCTTCTACCGTCATTTTTGGAGGGTTTTTTTTTTTTTTCCATAGAAATGGGGGTGTTGAAGGCCACTTACTGGGCATCACAGAGGAAGGATTCAAGATGCTCAACACATTTCAGAGAAAGAATGATAAAATTCTTGCTTTCTGATCATGAGGTGATGTGATGGGTCCATGAACCACATGCCAGCATATATCTACTACTCAACAGTCTAAGGGACCTATGGCTGTTCCCCAAAAGATTAAGCATTAAATTGCCATTTAACCCAGCAATTCTACCTCTGGGTAGATACATAAAAGAATTGAGAGCAGAGATTCGAAGAAATACCTGTGTACCTATGTTCATACCAGCACTGTTCACAATAGCCAAAAGATGGGAAGAAAGTGAATGTCTGTCAGTGGAGTAATAAAAAAGCAAAATGTGGCATATATATGTTACAGGGCAACACCAAAAGGAAACAGGATGATCTGGGTGTGAGTCCTCACCTGCACTGTTTAAAAAACTTAGAATAAGACTCAACTACAGGCACACGTAAAAGGGCTAATGTTAAAAGATTTATTTACAAACAAACAAAAAAATGGAATGTTATTCAGGTTTAAAGGGAATGAAATTCTGTTACATGCTATAACATGGACCAAAACTTAAGCATATTACACTAGGAGAAATAAAGCAGAGGAAGAATCAATATTATCTGACTCCTCTTATATGATGCTGTGAACTGAATTGTCTCCTTCCAAATTCACAGGTTGAATTTGACTGTATTGTATAGGGAGAGAGGGCCTTTATGAAGGTAGTTAATAAAGTCATCGGGTAAAATTTTGATCCAATAAGACTCAGACTTTTATAAGAAGAAACACCAGGGAATTCTTTCTCTTCTCTTTTTTTTACCCCCACCACATGTGAGGACACAAAGAGAAGTGACCTCTATCAGCGTGAAGAGAGCTCTCACCGGAACATGCTGGATTTCTGATCTCAGGTCTGTAGCCTCCAGAAGTGTAAGAAGATGAATGTCTGTTGCGTGAACCACCCAGATTACAATATTTTGTTATTGCAGTTAAGATATGTGAGGTAATGAGAATAGCTGAATTCATAGCGGTAGACAGCAGAGCACTGATTATCAGGGGCTGTGGTGGGGACCGCTGTGGAGGGGTTATTGTTACAGAATTTCATTTTAGGATGATCACTGGAGAGTCATAGTGGTTATGGTGAGCAAAACTGTGAATGTGCTAAATGCCACTGAACTTTAAAGTGGTAAATTTTACCACATATTTATCACAAGTTGTAAAAATAAAAATGAAATGGAGGAAATAGGAAACAAAAGGAAGTGTTATGACCTTTCTGAAACCCTAACTCCACAGGAGTGTCCCTGGCAAAGGTGCCCTGTCTAACACCATCTCCCTGTGGGCACAGGCAGCTGTCCTTCCGGCCCCAGCACTGGTGATGTCAACAGCCCAGTCGATAACAACTGGAGAACACTTTAAGTTCTTTCTACAAGAGCCCAAGAGCTCGGCGGCCACTGACTTTAAGTCTTTTTCCCATGAGAGAAAGAATAAGTGTTTTCAGCTGGAGCCTGAATTAGCAGTTTTGTCTCCAAAGCCCGGAAAACACCTGGTCCCAGCAGGCTCTCTATTGAATTTTATATGGCTTTCAAAAATAGACTATTTCTTAGCTGACTGGCAAGATTTTGTTAGGTCTGGCTATCTAGCACAATCTTTTCTTTCTTTTTTTTTTTTTTGAGACGAGGCCTAGCTATTTTTGCCCATGGAACCGCAGGCTCATGTTACCTGGGGTACCATGGACTCAAGCAATCCCCAGCCTCAGCTTCCCAGGTAGCTGGGATTACAGGCACCGCCACCATGAGCAACTATCTTTTTGGAACTAGGTCTCGCTACGTTGCCCCCAGTGGGACTCGAACCACGATCCCTGGTCTCCGCTGCAGCTTCCTAGGCTGCCGCTTACAGGCATGCGCCACAATGCCTTAACTTATCTAGCACATCTTATCTAAGTTCACACGATTACACAATATTTTATCTATTTCTTAGCAGGGAGAATAATACAAAATAACTCTCACAACTTTCCTCAATGGAGTTAACTTGACAACTCAGGAAGCTTGAAACAGCAAAACACTTATTAGAGAACACTCAGCTCAGGTACACAGTTGAAAAGGACTTCAAATTAGGGAGGCCTGTGACTATGAGAATGGTTTTGAACCAGCAAAATGAGCATATTCTCATCTCAGTTTGCATGAAACTTGCATCTTTAGCCAGACTTTTTCTCTCTCTCTCTCTCTCTCCCTCTCCCTCTCCCTCTCTCTCTCTCTCTCT